>PVJX010001892.1:0-145384 GCA_004027295.1 Dolichotis patagonum
AGTGGGCCGGGTTAAAGGTATCAGAGTCAGGAACAGGCAAAAAGAAGTGGCTGTGTCTTCAAGCAGTTATGGGCTTTGCAAATGCCATTTAATTCCAGAGGTGCAAAAGAGGGACAAAGACAGTTGTTTTGTGGTCTTGGCAGAGAGGAGGAATTGGAAATGCACCGGACATTTGGCCCCTGAAGAAACGCGAGACTTTGCCAGTTAACCATGGATGTGGGCGCTTTGCACTCACGTCCTCCCCTCCCCAAGTCATTAGAGGATGATATAAAGATACAGGGCTTCCTGGTGCAATTTAATTGCTCATAGACCGAGAAGTGATGAGCTCCGTCGAATTGCACAGACGTCCTGTAGGAGACCAGCTGCCGTCTTAATGTGGCTTCTCAGAGGGGCACTCACCCCCACCTGCTTCACAGCGCGCACACAGACATCCGGGGAAACAGCAGCACCCCTGTGGCCTCTGATGGGGCTGTCGCTTTTTATTAAGTAATCTCTGCCTTTTAGATCACTGCATGTTTTCTTCCCAAAGGTCTCAGTTGCTGTGTGGGCCCAGCACACAGCAGGCTCCCAATAAATATTAAACAGTGGATGCTGGCAATGTCTGCAGATCTCATTGCGGGGAACAGCTTGCTACCCAGGGGATGGCGCCCCCTCTAGGGCTGTGCTGTGGTCACTGTGGCAGGAAATTTAAAGTGTGATGGGTTAGAGGTTCTCAGGCAGCAAACAGGACAGGGAGGTAATGGTTATTAGCAAGGATCTCTTATAGAGACAAAAACTATCAAGCCAGAAGATGCACAATTCCAGTGAGGATGGGAGGGGACAGCACAGTGGTAGAGAAGACGTACACACTATGTCACAAACAATGTGATCAAAATCTAGAAGTGCACAGCCCCTTGACCTAAGGACCCCAGGGATCCACACAACAGCAATAGTCGGATCTGTGCAAAGCTGTAGATGTAAAGGTGTTCATAGCAACACAGTTCATGAGAAAGAGAAATACTCTGAAATACTCAGCACTAGGGAAACTGATGGGACCATGGTGGAATACTCCACAGTCATTAAAAATAATGGGCTGGGCTGCAGCTCGGTGGTAAAGCACATGCTCAGCATCTGTGAAACAACAATAAGAATGAAGTAAATATTTACCTACTGGCATGGGGAGATCTTTAAGGTACATTGTTATATGGGAAAAAATGTCTAGTTAAAAATAGCACGCACAACATGATACCATGTCATAATTTTAAAACCCACCTAAATATGGGTGTGACAGTGAATATACATAAACGCATATGCAGTGGTTACTTCTAGAAAGTTGGAGCAAAGGATCTGCTGGGAAGAGGACTGCAAAGGAGCTCTTCAACATTTCTCTTTGTCATTTTTATAAGAAAAATGTCCATACATTACTCACATGAAGTTTAAAATATACAGTCAACAAACATCAATGCATTTTAAACATGAATTTTGGAGTCTGATCAGGCCATAAGGCCCAGATCCACCTTTCTTCTTCTTCTTCTTCTTCTTCTTCTTCTTCTTCTTCTTCTTCTTCTTCTTCTTCTTCTTCTTCTTCTTCTCCTCCTCCTTCTCCTTCTCCTTCTCCTTCTCCTTCTTCTTCTTCTTCTTCTTCTTCTTCTCACCCTGACCATGGGCAAAGTGCCCTGGTTAGCTAAGCTCAGGTTGCCCACCCCGAGGGGCAGGGAGCAGACTGAGACTGAGGTCTCTATAGTTGCTCCTCTAGGGTCGGTACAAAAGTATCATTTTCCCTGTTTTTGTTTATTTTATTTCAGAAAGGGTCTTGCTATGTAAACTATACTTGCCTTGAACTCATGATCCTCCTGCTTCAGCCTCACAAGTGCTAGGTTTACAGGTGTGAGCCACCACATTCAGCAATAGTTTTCCCTTAATCTGTGCCCTGCAAGCAACCTGGAAAGCGATCTTGTCTACTTTGTTTTGCAAGAGGCAAAACTGAGGAAGAAAGAGGAGGAAAAACAGGTTCCAGTCACACAGCTGGAGACAGGCTGAGCAGGAAGGGGACCAGGGACGAGCAACTGGAGAAGTTGATTGGAGAAGTTGACGGGTAGAAGAGCAGGAAAAAGACGAGGCAGAAGGAGGAGACAGCACAAAGTTTCCAAAGTAGATTTCTGGAGGGGACAGGGCTGTGGGCCCTACACAGGCCACCTGCACAGGACCAAGTCCTAAGCCTTTGTTCAGTTCATTGAGGAAAGCAAGACATGACACCCAGATGAATGACAGACTGGAGAGAGTTGTGGAGACTTCTTCCATGTTCCGGGAGCCCAGGTCATTCGGGGCAGACTCCAAAGGTTCACCTGCAATATACGTAACCTGATGACTGCGAATTACGCAGCAGTTAGCTTTGAAGAAGTTAATGTGAAAGAGGCATGCAACGTTCTTCCTGTGTGGAGGACAAACAGCCACATGTCAGCTGGGGAGGATGGAATAGTTTAGACAAAATACGATGGCGTTGCAGACAGTACGACTTTCACTGGAAGGCAGGTCCTGGACATCACAACTGAGAATCCCGAGGCACCCAGAGAAACACCCATCCGTTTCTCTAGGACTTGGAAGATGGGGTGGGCAACAGTTTCTGGGGGAGGTCTTAAGGTGCTGACCTTGCCGTGGACCACAGAGCCTCCTGTGCTTTCTCCTGACCTGAATTTTTATAGATTAAATGGTGAATGGCTCCTTTACTTAAAGATAGGTGATTCGTTCTTCTCATTCAAGCATCGTAGATCCAAGCAATGTAGAATCAAGGCCACGGCCTGCTGCTGGTCTGTACCTTACTTCCAGCTCAGAGATTCCTTGGACACAGGGACGAGTGTGGGGTGGGGAAGGAGAGTCCACAGCCTCCTCTCCACTTCCCAGCAGTGACGCCCTTCACTCTCACCTGAGATGAGAGGGGGTAATGGTTGCCAGCGACCCTCGATGACGAATGGAGAGAGGATTAATTAATGTGGCGAACATGCTCGGAGATCCCTAAACGAGGGCATCAGCCGAGGGCCGGCTTTATTAGAGTGATGATGGCTATTAGGATTACGCTATTGTTATTATGTTTGCTCTCTCAACCCTTAAATCACACTCCATCTCGCAATTGCTTGCACTTTATGTAATTATAGCTCATATAGGTAACAAATGGCTATTTCCGCAGCCTGGGAGAGAGCCTTCTGCATACATTAATTTGCTTGATTAGTTCTCGATTCGGTACGCTTTGTTCCCCCAGACCCCCCTTTCCTGCCCAGTTTCAACGAAAAATTAATGAGTTTTAACACCTTGCAAAAGTGGGTTATGCCATGGGAATACCTCAAGTGTACTCTGGGTTTTAAATCCACACGTTCAGAGGCTTCCTAAAGGTTAGACAAAGGTTAACAAACAATTAATATGTTGAATCAGTGTGCTAAATCTGTTTACCCAATCTTTGCAATCTAAAGGCCATTAGCCATCAGTCTCAGCACTTCACATTGATCTCTCTTTCCTAACCCATCCCCATTCTGGCCCCTGAATAATTTGAGTGAAAAGAAAGAAAAACATTCTGGGTGAAAACAGTCTTTCTGAAAAGTTTGAGATTTCTGGCCACTTAAGGCTCAAAGACTGGAAGTTTGATTAGACTTTCAAGTGATTAAAATTTTTAGAGGATAGTATACATTTTTAACAGTGAGCAAGCCCATGGATTCTTTATTGAGCACATGCCTCTCCCCTGTTTGCAGGTGGCAGGGGATAGAGAAGAGATGTGAGAACCCCCACCACGGAGTGCCAACAGGAAGAAGGCTTCCTGCAGGCAGCTGGGATGCTGGGCCCTAGGAAACAGGAGGAGCAGGCTGGGGAGTGGCCAAATGGAATCCAGTGGTGTGACTGACCCACAGGAGCCCCTGAATCCTGCAGGATGCTGCTTGTGATTATAATGGTGTCATGACAGTAATGACGACAATGGCCTTGGTGATTGGGGGGGCACGAAGTACAGTATATTGGGGTCTCACGTACAGAAGTACATCTTCAGTGGGAGGCTATACAGATTCAACATGAAAACCCAGGTGCGTGAGATGTGACTCAGTCACAACATCCTTCCACAGTGACCTAGAGCCCCTGTCCACACTGAGCCCCAGCTTCTCTGGCTCACCAGTCACCTCATTTCCCTACCTAAGCCTCCCCTTTCTGATGACCATTTTTGTACACAGACTGCCAGCCCTGGCCCTTGAGATGCTTCCTTAGGCAAGATTTGACATTTGCTCTGAGACTCTCGACCCATATGCCCTGCTTTGGTAGTCTCATCACTGTCACAGACAACTTCAGAGGACTTCAAGTGAAGCAACATTTTCTTCCCCAAAGAAACGTTACCAAGGAATGACAGCTAGCTCATTATCTTGGTTGTATTGCTAGGTGGAGCCTAAAACTGGTTAAAAACCAGCAAATAGAATCTCTGATCAACCAGACTTTTCAGAATGGACACTTGTGAAAAGCAACCAAGGCAGCCCGAGGGGCCATGCAGACTGGCCCTGGCGGGCTGGACATCTTTGAGAAAGGATTATTTGGAATGTTATCAGGATGCTCTGCTCATGAATTTTCTTTAATACTTTAGGTTTTTGCACTGTTTATAAATTAACCTTTATTTAACTTTATCCTCACTTGTGACACATTGGTGGCTATAAATACCTTTTTGTCTACAACTTCTTAGATGTGGGTAACAGGGTGCTTGTATAGACAGGTCAGGCACAGACCTGGAAATTGCATATGAATGGTCTCATTCTGATCTTTTTTTTTTTTTTTTTTTTTGGGTACTGGGGATCAAACTCATGACTTTGCACTTACCAAGCAAGCACTTAAGCCACTGAGCTAAATCCCCAGCCCGTTCATTCTGATCTTTTTATCAATACTCTGAGGGGCAGATAATTGCTACCCCCATTTCACAGATGGAGTAGAAGAGGATTAGGGAGGTTGTGGCATTTGACCAGAGCACACAAGTGAAAAATAATAGAACCAGCTCTCTTTGATGCCAAGATACAGGCTGTTAACTACAGGGTTACACTACCTCCCACAAGAGAAAAGAATATTTTATTTAATAAGAATTATACACTGTCTCTTATCCCAGAGCAAATCACATGAGTCATTTAAGCCCTCTGGCCTTTTCTCTTTACGTGGAAATGAGGGTGTTTGATGTGTAGCTTATAATAATAGGGGAAACAATGAGAAAATCAGATATCCAACAATCAGAAAATGGAAAAATAAATGGCACTGTATCCCCTTAGTATATTATCAGCCATTAAGAATAAATTTTACAAAGAGTTTCATAACATTTAAATGCATTCATATATCAAAATAATTGAATAAAGCAAAATACAAAATTACATAAAAGGTATAATATTATTATAACTATTTAAAGTATCATGAAGCCAGGCCCATTGGCGTGTGCCTGTGATCCCAGCTCCTCAGGAGGCTACGGCTGGAGGATCACAAGTTGAAGGCCAGCTTGGGCAATTTAGTGAGACCAGTCTCAAAATAAAAAAAATAAGAAGAGCCGAGGATGTGCCTCAGTGGCAGGACACTCCTGTCTTCAATTCCCAGTACAGCTGCCAAAAAAAAAACAAAAAACAAAATCAAAAAACCATCATGCGTAGAATGCTATAGTCTCTGTTAGTGAAAGGTACTGAGGTTTGTAGCTTTGAAATATATCAAAAATGAGAAGGACTTGTGGATGGACAGATGAATAGCAAATGTTGATTGCAGGATCTGAGTGGCAGGTATGGAATATTCTTCACTTTTTATAACCATCTAAAATTTTTTGGAATAAAGGACTGGAAAAATAAAATACTCAAAGACAGAGCTGACAGATGGTAAGAATTACCATCTTTCTGTGACGGCATTATGGGAGATTATTTTCTCTCTTCCATTAGAAAAAATTCTACTGTTTCAGTTACCTATTGTTGTATAACAAGTCAACATTTGGGGACTTAAAACTATACCCATTTATTCTCATGTGTAAATTAGTGACTTAAAACAGCAAGTATCCACAATTCTATTTGCTGACAGAGTGTTTCTTCTCTGACTCTGCCCACGTTCACTGAGGGACTGATCCATGCAATCCCTTCACACAGTTGACATTAGTGTCGGATAGTGCGGGCCTTTCTTCTGCTGTGGTTTAGATCTAGAATGTCTCCCAAAGGTCTCACGTGGGTAGAGGCGAGGATTTTAGAAGGTCGCTAGGTCACATGGTGAATTAATCCACTTGTGAGTTCAGGGCTAAATGTGAGGTTAAAAAAGGTGGGATGCTGAGGACATGAGCTGGAAAGGTCTGTCTCCCTCCCTGCCTCCTGCCTTCTCTCTCTGCTCCCTGGCCATCATGCCTTGGGCAGCTTTCCTCCACCATGCCCTTCCTGGCTGGGAGCCAGTCAACTACGGGCTGAATCCAAAATAAATATCTCCTCCTTTAAGTCATGAGTGCTGGGCATTTTATCCTGGTGATAAGAAAGTGACTAAGACACTCTCCAGGTATGTGGAGGACTTTGTTTTGTTTTGTTTTTCAATCTTAGGCTTCTACACAGGTGGCAGTCTCAAAACAGGATTCAAAAGGAAGAGACCGAAAGTAGAAAACTGTAAGGACCCATAAGGCCCAGCCCAGAGTTGTCTAGCCTTTCTCTCCACTCCATTATTATGTGGGCCAGCTGTGAAGGGTGGAGAAATAGACTCCACCCTTAAATGGGAGAAGTAGCAAAGCATATCACATAAGGCCATGATTCATGAAGAGAATGAATCTGTGGTAGGAAAAAAACAAACAGACCTAAATACAAAACCCTACTGTGGGACCCAGGTACCTTCACCTCACATCTACTGGGATAGGAAGATGCACCCTAATATAACTAATGGCAGATTTAGGGCCAGGGATATAGCCCAGTGGCACAGCATCTGCCTGGCAAGCTCGAGGTTGTAAGTTTGATTCCCGGTACAAAAAAAAAAAAAAAAAAAAAACTAATGGCAGGTTTTAAATCCTATAATTTCTCAATCAGGTACCTCTCATTCAACCTCTAAAAGGCAATAACATCAATATCCTTGCGGCTCCTAGGAGTGAAAGAATTGAGCCTGTGTCTGTTCTAGCGGTTTTGGGCACCTTGGCCTTGGCCTGGGTGTCACTGGACTAGCACATAGCGTCCAGACTGAGAGGTTTCCCTCTCAGGACCCATCAAGTCCTAGAACTGGCATCTTGAGTAAAGGTGACCCAGTGACAACTGATTCCCTGGCTGGAGTAGCCCTCCAAAGCCCTGCGCTGTACACCTACTTACCACTAATCAATGAGGAAACTGCAGTGCTTAAAAGGATTGCTGAGGTGTTTTGTTTTGCTTTGTTTATTTGTTTGTTTGTTTTTGTTTTTGGTAAATGAGACTGGAGTGGCCCTGGCCAGCCTGGATTCCATAATCCAAAAGACCAGAGAAAACTATGATAACTACCAACAATGGTCACTAGATCGGTCCAATTGGAAAGTAAATGTCTGGTTCTCAGGACTAACTCCCTTCTCTGGCCCACGGAGTGCTGCAGTGCTCCTCTTGATCTTTGGCCTATACTTGCTTAACCTTACACCTCTTTTCACGTCTTCCAGGATTCAGCAGCTATATGTTAGGCAGATGATCATCCCAGGATTCCAGCCTCTCCCTCCAGAAGCCAACCAGCAAGTGTCTCCAGTTCCTAGATCAGTTAGGGCAAAAATGGTGATTCTCACACAGGTACGGGCTATGGGCTACATCCATGCTCAGAGGAAAAAGTGGGGCTTCAGAAACCCATAAGAAATTCTGGAAGTCATGTCTGTCAGGGGAAAATTGAGGCCAGAAGTGGAAGAAATTCCTGGAAGGAGGAACCCTGAAAAGCAAAAAGAAAAAGAGGAAGCTGGCTCTCCAAAACCCAGAAGAGTACCAGGTTCTAACAGCTAGACCACTGTAGGAAACACAGCTTGAGGGCATGTGTGCCTAGAGTTCTGGGAAGTCCAAGATAAGCTCTCTTAAAACTGCAAAAAGCACCTATCTCTAAGAACCAAATCATGCCTAGGGACACAGGTGTCATAGAATATCTTAAACAACCGAAAGGGATCCCCAACTCAATTATAACTAATCACAATCTTATTTATGTTGTGGTTGTGACTCCCTGGTGGACTTTGGTGCCATGATAGTCACTCAAAGGCCCATATAAGGCCTGGCAAGCATGAGGTTGTGAGTTCGATCCCCAGTACAAAAAAAAAAAAAAAAAAAAAAAAAAAAAAAAAAAAAAAAAAAAGGCCCATATAAGGACAAACCCGCCCCTCCAACAGAAAGGGGGAAGCTTACCTCTGACTGGAGTAAATTGTCACTGTCCCAGTTCAAAGAGCTACTCTTTCCCTGTAAAAACCACATATACTCTGACAGCTGGCTTCTTTGGGATTGTGAGTTCTTTTCTCTGGCTTACTCTATTCTAAGGACTGTGTCTTTGCTAAGAAACCTATGCTTCATTTCAAAAAATAAAATAAAATGAAATAAACAAATAAGCCTACTATATTCATTGCAACTAGATGTTGAAATAATATTTTTGTTTCACTGCTTCTACTGAGGCCCCAGTGTGGAGAATAATAGTTGTACTAGTCCACTTTTCATTTCTGTAATAAAAAGGCCCAAGGTTGAGTAACTTTATAAATAAAGGAAAATGCCGGGCCTGGTGGCACACACCCGTAATCCCAGCACTTGGGAGGCTGAGACAGGAGGGTCATTGCGAGTTTGAAACCAGCCTGGGCTACAAACTGAGATCAAGGCCAACCTGAACTGCATAGTGAGACCCTCTCAAAAAGAGAAAGAAAAAGAGAAAGAAAGAAAGAAAGTTTATTTTGGTTCTTGTTTTTGGTGGTCGCAGGTGAAGGGGCGCCATCTGTCAATGGTCTTCTTCCTAGCAGAGTTCTGAAGCAACACAGAGCCTCATATGGAGAAAGATAAAGAAAACGTACGTGTGTCTTCTGGTCCCTCTCTCTTCTTACAAAGCCACCAGCAACGCTGTGTGGGGAAGGCGACGACCTGACAAAGGGCAAGACAAAGGGCAAGACTTCACTCTGGTTTCACCCGGACCGGCGCGGGTCCTTCTGGGCTGTCATCTTGGTCCCCCCGGGGTCAGGTAGATAGCCCGGAGCCGGGCCGGCCGCAACCCCAGCCTGGTTCCCGGTGCCCAGAACCTGTGGAGTCTGCCGTGGGTGGCAGGCACAGCCTGAGGGTAGCTGGGGCGTCCTCCCTGCCGGGCCCTCCACTCCTCCTTTGGGCCCCTGGTGGGGAGGGGCGTCCTCTGCTCCCGGGACTTAATGGACTTTAATGCTGTGGTGTGTTTGGGGGCAGTGTCTCCTGAGTTTCCTGAGTTTTCACAAAAATTGGAACTGTTTGGTACCGGCAATCGGCCCGCCAGGAGCTATGCCACAGCTGAAATGCCCTAGGTCAGGTTTTTTCACAATAAAGGTGAAGTTTTTGGTTTCAAAAAAAAAAGAAACAAAGCCACCAGCAATCAATCGTGGGGTTCCCACCCTGTGATCTTATCTAATTATAATCACCTCCAAAGGCCTCACCTCTTAAGACCATATTTGGGTTGTTTCCACTCTCTTAAATCTCACGATGACAATTAAGTCTCAACATGTGAACCCTTGGGGGAGACACTCAGCCACTTCCAAGCCACAGCCATAGGTGCAGAATAAAACAAAATGGGAGTAAGGACTTCCTGTTCAGTTGCCATTTTTGGTGGGGTTTTTTTGTTTGTTTGTTTGTTTGGTACCAGGGACTGAACTCACGACCTTGTGCTTGCCAGGCGGGTGCTTAAGCCACTGAGCTAACTCCCCAGCACTCCATTCAGACATCTTGAACACTTGAATCAGGGTGGAGACTGAGCACGAGTCCTTTAACAAGACAGAGACTATTACTGAGTGCAAGGGTGGAAGGGGCCATTCCGAGAACTTGAGCTATGCCCCCTGCATGTGAAGACTGCAGACAGGCAAGCGACTCATGCCTACAAATCCAAGGCCATGGAGCAGCAGGGCAGCCTGCAGGGAGGGCAGCAGGAGGAAGGCAGGAGTGAGAAGAGCTGCACATGCAAGGTTTGGTGATGGGGATACAGATGTGCTTCCTGTGAAGGAGATATAGACTCCCCCTGCTATGTGTGCCCTAAAAGTAGAATAGTAGAGTGCTGTAAATGAGTGGTTGTGCATCACTCACTGGAAGAACCACTGTCCAGGTGAATAGAATATTCCCAGCTGTGGGAAGAGGGGCAGAGGCATTCTTGGTGTCTGTTATGGATTAAAAACTGGTGGTCAACTTAACACCAGCTGAATTAAATCAGCATGGTGCTGAGGAAAGTTGCCAGCATAAATAGAGACTTGGAGAAAGAGCAAGGCTTTGCGGGTTCTCCTGCGTGTTGCTGTTTAAGCCGTTGGTTCTCCTGGAGGAGCTCGTCATCTCTAGCTTCCCCAGTGTGAGTTCAACCACTGTCGTCAGAGGAGCTCAGGACCTTGTTGGTGAGAGTGGCTGTGGTTCACTTTGGGGGAGCTCTGGTCCTTATATCGACCATCGCTTCCTGGTTCCAAAGGGGAAGACATGTGCTGTTTAATCTCCAGGAGAAACTCGCCATGCTGGCTTTCTGGCATGTACTTGACTCTTCTTATTGTCAGAGGAGCTCGGAGCCTCCATACTGCTGAGGATGGCTGTGGTGTTTTTCAGGACAACCCTGGTTCTTTATTTTGAGCAGACTTCTCAGCTCCAGTGTAGAACCCTCAACCTACCAACACAGCTCCTTCACCTGCTGGCATAGACTTTCTAGCTTCCAGCACTGACCTTTGGGCCTTCCCAGTGCAGATGCATAAAACAGTCTGGTGTGAGTCCTTCTCGTGGGCTCTAGACCTCCAGTTGGACTCATGGGAGGCAATGTCATGGGCTCTGGGCCTTCATCTGGACTCATGTGGGACATTGCTGAGGGAGTCAGGCCCTTGGCTAAATATTCTATGTCTTTGGTGTTGTGGACAGATTTCCTGCACTTTCTTGTGTTTAACTCTTGGTGACCATCATAAAATAATATTATAAATTCTGTGCCCTGATTCTAATTTTTCTCCTCACAACCCCTGACTACAACAGTATCACTCCAAAGAATACCCGCAGGAGAAATAGGCCTAGAAGATGTGAGACAATGGTGATACCTATCACCATGACTTTGTCAGCCCTTTAAACCCCTTTCCTATCCTTCTCCCACCTTGGATGAGTCAGGGGCAGCAGAACCAAGATGGGGAGGAGGACCAGGAGAGCAAGAGGGAAACTGGGCTGACCACACGCCTGCGCCCACAGGCCAAGCTCAGGCAGCCGGGAAGTTATAAACTGCACAAGAGTTGAATGGGAGCCTGGGACTTGCCATTTTACTGTCTGAAGAAACAAGACTCTTAATTAATACGTGGGAGCATCCAGAAAGCCACAGAAGACCAAAAGGAATCCACAGAGCCAGCGTGCAGAGAGGTAGAGGAGACACATTGCTTTCTGCCAAATCCAGCTCACTCAGTCACCTGCTTACTCTCTGTATTTCCCAGTTTTTATAACAAATTGGCATGATTTATATAGAGAGTGAAAAATAAAGTCTATTTTTAAAAAGAAAGAAAAGAACCGTGTGCTCTAAATTTCCCAGTTTTAAAATTGATGAAGAAGTGTCCTGACAGGAACCTGGATCGACCAGGAGAGGAAGGAAATGAGGTGTCCTCCTGGGAATCGGGGAGCGGGTTTCTTCAACGCTCTTGTGTCTAAATAAGACTACAGAGTTCAGCACAACCCAGGTAAGCGGCAAGCTCTAACATCCCTCAGCCACCCCAGGCAGTCAGACTCCGGTACCTTGCCCCAGCAGACCTATTTTGGCAGTTTTAGACAGGCATAGCTGCAATTTTAAAATCCCGGCATATCCCTCTAGCATAAACACACGGTTTCTTGCAAGTTCTTGGGAAATGAACACTCTGCCAGCTCCCACATGGCAAGGAGGAAACCGCAGGGAAAGAAGTGCTCACAGCCTTTCTTCATGGAGACCTCAGGAGAGCTGAGATCTCCCACCGTCAAGGCAAGTTCTCAGAGGCCACGTTTCATGTCTAAAGAAAGAAAATAGTTCTAATGTTTTCAAGAAATGGCATGCCAAGGCCCGGAACAAGAAAACATGGATAAGCAGCACAGCGCCCTCCAAATCATTTGGGTGTTTTACGCATGGATTTTTATCCCTGAAAATAGAGAGAGGCTGAAACCATGGGATCTGACCTGCCCAGCAGCCAGCTCCTGACAGTGTGTATGTATTGATCGTGGAGCCGACGGCACTGGGAAAAAGATATTGCGCAGATTGGTCTGAAGCCACTGGGCCTGGAGAGGTTGTCAAGGCCTGACAATCAGTGCGTCTGAGGAAGAGCAGGTTGGGTCCTAGCTGACTGAGGCCCGGTGGTTGGAAACACTTCCTCCCTATATCCACCCATGAAGAGTCCCCACCTTAGTGCTGATGTCAGGAGGAGGAGGAGGAAACTGACCTTTGTTCCCTTTCTGGGCCACCTGTTAGTGCTCTGGTTGATTGGCATGGCTTCCTGCCAGCCTCGATTTTACTCTCAATTTGGGAAAATGAGGAGGCAGACTTTCTGCAGGATGGTGCTCCCATTCTCGAGAAGAGGAAGTAAGCATTCAGCCTCCCACAGCCCAGCTCAGGATCAGGACGTGGATGCGAGCTGATCGCTTGCAAGATGAGGAGAGACATTTCCCAGAGCTTCATCAAGAAATGGATCTGCTGTCAGACCTGGCTGGTTCGTATAGCAGAGCACACAGCGGAGTCTCTGTGGGCGTCTTTCCTGCCGATGGGCAGAAGTCCAGGCACTGGGGTAACAGGGCAGCTCTCTCAGCTGCCCACCAGCACCTCAGACACTCTGGGCTCTCATTCCAATAAGGTCTTGGTGCTCCTCCCAAGGTCACTGTCTGTTCTTTCTGAGAACATGCTGCAACTACATTTCCCAGGCTCCCTTGCAGTTAATGAGGCCATGAACTCAGAGGTCCTTGAAAGAACAGGACTAGAAATGAGAGGTGCCCGAGCCTTGGGACATGTACCATGTCTTCTCTAGATCTCCTGTGACTGGAGCCACAGTAGCCTAGCCTTAGCCCTGTAGACAGCACCAAGGCTTGACAGAAGGAGCTTGGGTCCCTCAATGACTGGGAGGAAAGCTTGCCCTAAACAGTTCCATAACAGAGAAATAAGTTCCTATATCTAAACTGTGAGATAACTAGTGAGTCTCTTCGTTACCGCAGCCAGTCCAACTGGTACCTCTACGCCCCTAGTGCCCACGGCCCAAGACTACTGCTGGGCTTAGCTGGTCCACAGACCCCAGGGAGACGGGTTCAGAGAAAGCTTTCTTAGAGGCAGAAACCACAACAAAGAAAGGCGTTCTCTCGGACATAAACTAAGTAAGACCAGAGGCCAAGAAGACAAGCCCCAAACCCTTCTCCCTTCTCCTTCACTCTTAATTATATTCCCTTTTGTAAGCCAAACTCTGTCATTCTGTCTCCCTTAATGGCTAGTTTCTATTCTGGTCCTTTCTTCATCCTATTATCTTTTGCAATATTCAAGCGAGGAAGGGGCAAGCTGCTCCCTTAGACTGCCTGTCTCTTCTCTATCTTTTTAAATATTTCAGTTGCTCTCAATCCTTATTTTTGCATTTCAATTTCTTGTGGTACAGTAAATTTATCTTGGTCACTCAATCAACTTCTCACCCATCTCTCCCCCCATCCCTTATCTGTTCTGCTCCGGGCTGACTGAAAATACCTACATTATCTCTGCAGCCAATATGCCGACTGGAAGAAAATCTACAGATTGTCTTGATAGGGAGTCATCTGAGGGAAAGCTTGGAAATGCTGCACTTGTCAGGACAAGGGTAAAGTGTGAGGCTGAGTCGGTGACTTTCTTTCAAGGTTAACTGTGCCGGCCTGGCCTCTTGCAAAGGCATACGTGAGGATTTTCTTTCTCTTTGTTTCAGTTCAGACTCAGACTTTCCCCTGAATGTTTGTCCTCCCATGGGATGGGTTTACTACTCGCCTGACCCCCTCACCTGGCCTCAGACAGCCCCTACTCAGGAGTTCCTACGCGTTACTTCCCGCTTGTGCCACCAACATGCCATCTTCAGGTCATCGGGGTTAGGCACATGGCTCTCAGTGGAATCCCTAAGCCAGAGATCCCGAGAAAATTCTATGCTTGCCGCCTGGAAGCCTGAGGCTCCTGATTTAGAGAAATTCTATGTAATTCTCTCTCACGGAGATAGAGCAGGAAGACAATAGCAGATAAAAATCTGTTCTGGCTCAGGATGACAGCTCCATCCCAGGCCAGATCCCTTAATGGTAGACCTCACTGAGCAAGTGTAAGACCTCTCCGCTTTGGCAACAGGAGGCCTCACCGTATTGGTCACCTCCTGGAAAACACGTGGATACCACTCCACTGATCCACCAGTTGGCTTCATTTCCACCAAACCGTAGTCACACTCTTGGTAACATCACAATTAGTACAGTGGCCGCTGGGAAGGAGGGAGAGCACAGGTCACTGTTAAGCAACGACACTGATGGCTGCGAGCCCACATGAACCTGGGCCACCCAGGACAGTGCTGTGTCTTGGGCTCATGTGTGTCATCTAATCTGTTCAGAAGCTGTGATAATTTGGGCTTCTGCTCCTCAAAGAATGCAAGGCTTCAATGCTGCTCTTTCCCTTCAGTGGTGACATGGGTAAGGAAAGTCCTTCTTTCTTCTCCTTTGACTCATTTCCTACCCCCACCCTTGAGTTCCACTTCTGTTAAATCCCTGGCACACACTTCAATCATTTCCTCTCCATGCATTTGATGACCCTAGCATGAGAGCATGGGGAAAGAGAGGTATGTTTAGATCCTGCCTGATGGACTCCTCTTAGAAAATCTTTTGTGTTATAAGAGAGGCTCTGGTTTCTTCTTGGAGGCTTTAACACTTAGGAATTGCATTTATCTTCCTGTAAGACAGAGACTTGGTTGAGGTGGCCTAAACAAGAGAGATTTATTTCTCTCTCAACTTACAAAAAAAAAAAAAAGGAAGGAAGGAAGGAAAGAAAGAGAGAGAGAGAAAGAAGAAAGAAAGAAAGAAAGAAAGAAAGAAAGAAAGAAGAAAGAAAGAAAGAAAGAAGAAAGAAAGAAAGAAAGAAAGAAAGAAAGAAAGAAAGAAAGAAAAAAAGAAAGAAGAAAGAAAGAAAGAACCCAGAATAAGGCAACCCAGAATTGATTTGGTAGCTCCCAGGATCTTACTATGCTTCTACCTCCCCATTCTCTGTACATGTTTTCTATCTACAAGGAGGTTTCATCATGGCTCCTAGAGCACCAGTCATCGTGTTTGCCTTTCAATCCACAGGAAAAAGAAATAACCGAAGTATTTTCATTTACATCTCATTGACTAAATCTAACTGCAAGGGAGATTGGAAACTAGTGCATCACCTCAGCATATTGATACTATGGAAGAAGATAGATATTGGGCAAGCAACAGATAGTGTCTGCCACTGAGGCAGACAGCACAGTGGTGATACTGCTGTGGAGACACTGGTTCAAATCCTGTGCTCCTCTAATCACCAGGTGTGAGTGCTTGGGCAAGGTCATCTCTTTGTTCTTCTGTGTCCTCATTCAAATTAGTCAGTTTCCTGTTACTATAACAAAATACCTGAGGCAATTAACTGATAAAAGAAAAGGGTCAGTTAGCTCATGATTTCGGAGATTCCAGTGCATGATCAAGTAGATCCACTGCCTTAGGCTTCTAGTAGGGTGTTCCAGGTAGTAATGTGGGAAGTAAGTACCAGAACAAACTATTCACATCATCAGCCAGAAAGCAAAGACAGAAGGAAAAAGAGACTGAGGTCCCCAGCCCTCTTCAAGGGCAGATCCCCAGTGACCTAAGGCCCTCCCACCTGGCCCCAGCACTTAAAAGTTCTGCCACTATAGAGACCCTTTATCCTCATCACAGTGTGGGAAGCTTATATTTGTAATCCCATGGAAACATTATTGGAATCCTGGCCAATCAATTTTAATCTAGCACCTCCAGTGCAACCTGCAGTGAGAGTAAACACACACTAAGACATATTTATAGTTACGGGCAGCCAAAGGGTCCTGATTCTGGTATAGATGAGGGTTTCCAGAACATAGGTCTCTACCCAGGGCCTTTTATTATTTGTGTACCCAGGGATTTTATTATTTGTGAAGAGAGTGGCTAGAAGATGAGTGACTGTGAGAATGGCAGGAATTATGTGAGTACCGTGAGCTGGGCTAGCCAGGAGACCAGAAAGCATCTCCATAATATGCAGAAAGAAGAATATGCAGAAAGATCAATCTGCATAGCACAATTGAAGTATCATCTGATGTCTAAGAGGCTGGTGTTTTAGTTTCGACATGTAAACCTTTTCTGCCCTGGAAAGTCATAGCTTATCTTGAGGCTCAAACCCAGTTGACAGCTCTGGAGCTATGTGGCTCTGCATCCTGGTAGGCTCAACCATTTAGAGGGAGACACTAAAGTGGGAAAACAGTGACAGAAGTCTGGCTTCAAAGATTATGCATCAGCACCTCAGCTAGCCCTATTTACATTACTTAGAGCCCATTGAAGGGAAAAGGAAATAGCTTAGCCAGCTCTGTACGTATAAGTATGTGGAGACAGGGCCAGGTTTAGCCAAAGTGGATGCAGTTGCTCTGTATTCAAGGAGAGCCATTCAGGTGATCTTCTACACACCACCTCCCATCAGCATCTCCCTGAGGACCAAGCCTTTAACACTGTTATGGTTTAGATCTGGGGCATCCTCACAAAGCCAAAGTGGGGATGCTCAAAGGTGGAGATTTGTGGAAGTGAGTGGGTTATGAGGGCTCCACAGCTGACTTGCTGTTAGGAAGTGGGGCCTGGTTAGAGGCAGGTTACTGAGAGACACAACTTAGAAGGTTATATGTCCCTCTACAGCTCCTCCCTTCTCTCTCTGCTTCCTGAGCACCATGAGGTGAGCAACTTTCCTCCGTCACGTCCTTCTGCCTTGCTATTTCTTCTTTGGAGCAAGCCAACCACATACTGAAACATGAGCCAAAATAAACTTCTCCTCCTTTAAAGTGTGGGTGTGGCATATTTTGTCTCAGCAATAAGGAAAGTGACTAAGACATACATGAACCTTTGGGGGACATTCAATATCTAAGCTATAGCGTCACCTATATACGAAGAGTAAAGACAGCTTTGACCTCACTGCTGGTAGTGCTGTTTGATTACTGGGCAGATTATTTAAGAATCAACAATGCTGTAGTGCATGGTGAGTGTTCAATAAATGCTGGTTATGTTACTCCTCTTCCCGAGTTGATGTTATTTTTATTCCTATTACCCTTACTGGTATGCACCTTGCTCTGAGGAAGAATCATGCTTGGGGGCAGCTAAGGGTAGGGGGCAAAGATAGTCTTTCTTTAATTTTTCACTCCCAGGGCCAGAAAGATTGAAGTCACTTTGGAATGTCCCTTCGTGTCCCTCTTCCTTGTTCCTCTAGAAGGACAGAGTTGCAGAGAGCGTAGAGGAGGCGATGCAGACTGCTAACTACCCACATGTTCTGCACACTGTTCTCAAGCCCTGAGTCCAGCACTGAACACATCAGCCCCCCTAACCCACTCACTGTCAGGGGTAATTGCACAGAACCCCATTCCAGGGGCTTAGGAGTTCCACTTGGCCTTGACCCAAGGAATTCACGGTCTAGAACAGAAGCCAGCAAACCAAAGCCTGATCAAATCCAGCCTGATGGCTGTTTTTATCAATAAAGTTTTATTGGATCACAGCCATACTCACATATTTGCATATTGCCTATGGCTGCTTTTGTACCAAGTAGCAGATTTAGTAGCTGCAGTACACACAGTCCACACAGCGTAATGCTCTAACCACCTGGCTCTTTACAGAAAGTTTGTCAACCTCTGCCCTCAGAGGAAAAAAGAACATATTTAAATATATATATATATGTCAGCAGGCACATGCAATCAAATACGGCTCTGGATTGATGCTATTTTAAAGAGAAAGACCCGGAGGAAGTGAAAGGCCCTAGCTAGCAGTGGGCATCAATCAGTGGGGAGGACGTAGTCAGAGACAGCTCTAGCCCGATCTGTAATGCTTGTTTTACAAGAAGTGTAGGCTCAAGCAGTTAAAAACTAATTTTAAAAGAGTATATTGATTGTTGGATAGACTGTGACATGTTTAACACCCTTATAGATTCCTAATAAAGTATAATTAATATAACTCCTTTTGGAAAGCAATTTGGAAAAATATATTAAGAGCCTTAAACATGTTCCTCATAACTCCACTTCTGGGAATCCATCCTAAGGTTATAAACTAAAATGTCAAAAACCTTCAGGCACAAAGATATCCATTAAGATATGGCTTAAGGTAGCAAAAAGCTATGATCACTTAAATGGTTGGTCATACACAAGTTAAATGAAATATGATACCTTCACATGATTTTTTGTTTTGTTTTGCTTTTGTGTTTGTGACAGGGTCTTGCTCTGTAACTCAGGCTGGCCTCGAACTTGTGATCATTCTCCTGGATCAGCCTCCCAAATGCTGGGATTAAGGTACGTACCACCGTGTCCAACACCTGATTGATTTAATAATACATGAAACATAATTAAAATGATATTCACAAAGTTGTAAATAATTTGGGTAAATATTGAGTGAACAGATAAGAAACAAAGTGATGTATAGTTTCATCACAGTTGTATTCAAAAAATTAACACCTCAACCAGAGCTCACACAAATGTCAAAGTCTCAGTTACTTTTCTCATTGAGACAAAATACCCAACACCCACAGTTAAAGGAGGAAAGGTTTATTTGCTCATAATTTGCAGAGGTTTCAGTCCATAATCGGCTGGCTCCAAGGCAAGCTGGCTTGGCAGAGGGGGACTGCAAAGGGGAACTAGCTCATGGCAGACAGAAGTTAGCAAAGCAACAGGGAACCACCATACTCTTTCTGTCCCTTATATTTTATTTAGGCTGCTTGCCCTTGTGGCAGGTAGCATGCACATCCTTAATCCAGAGCCCTTGGTCCTAGCTTTGCACCATGAATCAAATCCAGCATCACATACTCTTGATCCAGCCCCACCTATGACCAAATGAGGCTTTGGGGTGACAGCTAGACACAAGCCATAACAGTCACAGTGGTTATCTTTGGAAGAATAGTAATTTGTGTTTCTCTTTTTTTATACTCATATACTTTGTATATATTTCTTTCTAGAATGTGGTTTGACTTCCTTCATGGACACTGTGTGTATCACCTTGAACATTAAAGACTTTTGAAGAGTCCCCTCATGGACTATATATTTGAGTCCCTACCTAATTCATATATTGAAATCCTCACCCCGCCAGTGTGCTAGTAACAGAGGCTGGGACTTTGGGAGGTGGTTGGGTCATGAGGGTGGATCCCTTGTGAATAGGATTAGCGCCCTTGGAAATGACATCCCAGAAAGGAGCACTTAGTGAGTAACTGGCTGTTTACAAATGAAGAAGCTGGCATTCCTGAGATGCTGAACTTGCCCGTGCCTTGGACTCCTCAGCCTCCAGAACTGTGAGAGATTTCTGTTGTTTAAAAGTCACCCAGACTGTGGTGTGCTGTCCTAGCAGCCAGAACAGACTTCGACAGAGGCCAAGTGGATCAGCGATTCCATGACAACAGAACAGGAGGGGAGGGTGAATAGCCTCATTTCTGCAAAGTCAAAAAAGCCAAACCGAGGGAAGGGAGACAGTCACAGGTCGGAAGCATGCTGTGTCCCCAGCCCAGACAGATGCTGCCTTTGTCCCGCACAGTCCTCTGGCTGGGACTGAGCTCATCCCAGAGCTCAAGGCAGGGAGGGAGGAGGTTAGTGTCAAGGATGGAGAGGAAGCCTGCAGGACAGTGGAGTTTGCTCATTTTTTTGAAGGGATTTTTAGGTATTCTTACCTTCTGACTAGTTTCCTCTGGCTCAGATCTTCCTCTCAGTTCTGAAATCTCCAAGCATACTTTGTTCTCTCTTGGCAGCAACAATATTTGCTTGGGCTTGTCTTTCTTACCCTAAAAAGATAAGAAAATAATATCAAAGCTGGGTGTTTCATCCAGGGAGGATCTTAGGAGGCCTCTAAGACAGCAGGCTGATCCCACTCTGGGAAATCACTTAAAAGCACCTAGAGGCTGGGTTCCTCCTGCAAACCTCACCCTTAAGGTGGCCCTCACCATAACTTAGCCTCTGACCTTAGACAAGATACCAACACTCTCAGAGCACCACTTGCTTCATTCATAGATTAAGACAGGGGGGAGATCTTTCAGTGAGTGTTGCCAAAAACAGCAGAAATAACTTTTTAATGTGATACAATAATTGGCACACAGGGAATGTTCATAAATGGTCATTCCTATTTACAAAATTGTATTTTCTGGGCATCCTGATAATGTGAATAGCCTGAAACCCAACACTAATCCTGAAAGGATGGCTAGTCCTGTATGTTTTCAAACAAAACAGGATCCTGAGCTCTTTTTCTAGAATCAGATACATTCAGCCTCCAAGAAGCAAGTCAAATACAACCCCACTTTGCTCCAGTGTCGCCCTTCCTGGCCATTTAGGCTGGAAGCAGTCCCTCTCACCCTTGGGCCAGGCGAGAATGACATAGTCCAGCATAACAGTGCTTACCTATAATCCCAGCACTCTGAGAGGCTGACGCAGGGAGATCAAAAGTTCTAGACCAGCCTGGGTACCTTGGAGAGAATCTGCCTCAATTTTTTTTAAAGGCCTGGGAACATAGGGCAATATGGCGGCCCTGAGTTTAATAGCCCACACCAACCACACACATGTGCACACATGCACGCACGCACACACCACATACACAATGCATTTGATAATTCATCAGAAAGGAACCTGCCTGTAACATCTCATTTACTGTTGTAAAACCATTACTGTGCAATTCCCTGACACTAAACTGTATTTGAGTCTCATCTCTTCAACTAGATGACAAGTCCCTCAAGGACTCTGTTTTTTGCATTCATTCAGTGGGTGATTGATGCTTGTGGCACATTTGATCTTTGTGTTTGTTTAGGCAAACAGCAAGCAAGGCTCTTCTCTGCTGGTGCAGGGCTGGGGAGCTGTTACCTCTAAATGCAAAAGTTCAGCTCTGAGACTGGAGACTGAAACAGGGAATGCAAAGAAACTGCAGCAGGAGGGGGCTTGTGACACCCCACAACTATCAGCTCCCCCGCTTCTGAACACATCTCCCGGCTGGGCTGGGGGCAGAGCCAGTACCTCTGAGTCAAGGACTAGGTTAGTGTCTGGGGCAATGCCAGGACACTGGTTGCTTCCTGCCACCCACTGCTCCCTTGCTAGCCCCAGGTAGTGGCCACTCAGGGGAAGCCGGACTTAGGAAGTATGGGGGCTCCCAGCGGGGCACAGCGCCCACACCGTCAAGCCAAATCTAGAATCTCTCAGCAAGACAGAGCTCCCAGTTCCTCCTCCTCGCTCACATCCTTGCTCCTTGATCTACTTTTAAGATGGGGGAGACTACAGCCTGCAGCATTCCCAGCAGGAACAGCTGTGGCCCTGCTCACCTTCTGTGGCCTGGGGCGCTTCTGGTCAGGCCACAAATGGTCACAGGCAAACAGCTGTGGAGGCGCAGCCGCCCACCACATGGCTTCCTTTTGATTCCTTGATTCTGTGGGGGTAGCCACTCCTCCCCCAGCCCCAGAGTAGCAAATGGCTCCTAAGAGACAAGGCCATGGAGGGCAAGGACAGGTTGGCAATGCTGCTTTCCTTCTCACCCTGCTTCCTGTGACATTCACTTCAAAGCCACCAGACAGGTTTCTCTTTCTTGGTAGCATCCCTGCAGATCAGGGATCTGATTTTTGAACGGGAATTATGTGGTTCTAAAGGTCGGGACTTAGAAGCCAGCTCCAGTTGGGCACAGTGATACACGGCGACACACGCCTGTAGTCCTAGCACTCTGGAAAGGCTGAGGGAGGAGGATTATAAATTCAAGCCCAGCGTGGGTAATTTAGTGAGAACCCGTCCCAAAATATTTTTAAAAGTGTTTTGTTTTAAGGGCTGGAGGCATAGCTCAGTGTGGAGTCTCTGAGTCCAATCTGGTGATAAGGGAAGTACAAAAGGACCTTCGCTTAGAAAGCCAGTGTTTGTAGAGTCTGGTGCCCAGTCGGCATCGAATCCACGCATTGCCCCAGGTCTGAGCATGTTGCCACTCAGCTGGACTCCAAGATAGAGAGGTTACACTTAGCTTGCTGTCTTTCATCGGGACCCCAATATTTAAACCACATCCCCAAGTCAAAGGGGCTGCGTTCCCACCTCTTATCTCACCCCTACCCCAAGACCTGTTCTCCAGAGAAGAGTTGGCCTGATCCTGGGAGGTGGCTTTGCATACACAGCAGCAGGCATAAACGGGGGGAAAGAGCAAGCCAGCGGGGAGCCAGGGAGCCCCTCTGGGTAGGGCTGTCTGTCTACACAGTCGTCTCAAGTTGGCGCGGGTCTAGACGTCCTCTTGTGGCGAGAGAGCGCCCCCTGCTGCCCATGCCCAGCCCTGCCGAAAGACGATGAAATCAGCATGTATATGGACCACAGCCTGGGCCACTCCTGGGGCGCAGCAACCCTCAAAGAGGGTTGGGAAAGAAACTGGGGTCTGGATAGGAACCTGGCTCCACTGCTCACTTCCTGCGCGACCCTGAGCGTGTGGTTTAACCTCGGAAAACTTCGCGTTCTTCATCATTAATTGGAGATAATCAATAGTCCCTACATCACAGCAATGTTTCACAAAGATAATTCATGCAAAGCACACACTACACTTTCAATAATAGTAACTTGTTCTTATTGATTTCGCTGACACCTCTACACCCCGGCGATAAGGGAAGAACTAACAAGGACTCACAGACAGAAGTCCGGGAATTTGTTTTTCGCAAAAGCATTTTCATCATTAAATGGATCTGGTCTAGCCCCATGGGCATATTTGAGGGAAACAAGTTTGCCTGAAGGGGAAATAAATGCCAGAGACATTCACAGAAGCATCAACCACAAACAATTACTAAACACATTGATCAGTGCTCCGAGCTGTACAATAAAGAAAAGGGGAAAGTTACAGTTAGGGATGTTCTGTCCTGCGCTATCAGCTTTTCCGCTCTTTGATAGATTGTGTCTATTAACTACAAATGCGCTGGAGTATCTTCCAAAAAAAGAAAATCCCCTGACTCTAGTCCCCTCTCCAACAGCACCCACCTCCAATGTCTGTCCTTCCCTATGTGGACAAATTTCTTATGTGCTGGTGACTCCATCTCCCTCCTCCTGGGAGCTTCTGAACCTGCTCAGCTGGATGTTTATGTCCACTTTATCTGCCCTTGTCAAGGTCACCTTCGGCTGGATGTTCATCTCTCCAAATATTAGGGTGCCCTGGACCTAA
The DNA here is from genome assembly GCA_004027295.1 of Dolichotis patagonum. NCBI lineage: Eukaryota > Metazoa > Chordata > Mammalia > Rodentia > Caviidae > Dolichotis > Dolichotis patagonum. Next base: position 23,451 of record PVJX010001892.1, read on the forward strand.
CTCTGTATGTACACAGATACCACCTGCATCTGCCCCCTCGCACTGCCTCCCTCGTCTTGTGCCCCATGTCACCTATCTGAACACACCCAGTGGAGCTCTGTGTTCCCCTCTTCCCCAGACGCTCCCATCTTAGAAATGGAGGCATGGTGGCACACACCTGTAATCCCAGCACTAGGGAGGCTGAGACAGGAGGATTGCTGCAGATTCGAGACCAGCCTGGGCTATAAAGTGAGCTCAAAGCCAGCCTGAACTGCATAGTGAGACCCTGTCTCAAAAAGAACAAAAAAAAATAAATAAATAAATAAATAAATAAAAAGAATGGCAATTTGATACTTCCCGCTGCCTCAAGGGACCTCCTGTTGGCTTTCTCTCACACCCTCCATCAGTCCATCAGCAAATCCAGCCAGCCTCACCTTCTAGGGTAAAACTTGCCTTCGGCATAGGCCATAATGCTCTCCTGGCTGGTCTCCTAGCTTCTCCCCATGATGCCTGTTGATATTTCCACGTAGCAGATAGAGTTTTGTATAATGAAAAGCAGGTCAAGTCTCCCCTCACTGAGCATGGAATGTGAGCTCCCTCCGTGGCTCCCCGCTCCCCTGCCCCGGCTTCTTCTCTGACTTGCCCTCACGAGCCACGCTCAGGTCACTCAGCCACCTTGCTGTTGGTGGACTGTGCCGAGCACAGTGCTGCCTTTGAGCTCCTTTCTTCAGTGCCCTGACACCAGGCGATCACAAGTCTGCTCTTGACTTCACTCAGTCTGTTCCCATCTTAGCAAACAGGCCTTCTCTGCCTGTTCTATGTAACACAAACAGCCCTTTGCCTTTACTGGGATGTGGTTTTCTTCATAGCATGGGTCACTGCCTGGCATATTATAAATTTAAAACTTACTTTGTCTTCCCCAAGTTAAGTCAGGACCTCCAGGAGAACAGGGACATTTTTGTTCACCGCTGCAACTCCACTTCCTAGTATAGTGCCCACCGGGTACATAGTAACTGCTCAATAAACACATGCAGACTTCAGAAACAAATCAGCCAACACTGGCTCCCCTAACTCCATGACTAGGTGGTCAAAGACCCAAGGCCAGACTCAGCACTGACTTAAGAGGTGTATTCATGACTGTGCTCTACCTATGACCAAATAACCCGTGAGACTGGCCTGTATCTCAGTCTTCTCAGTCTCAAAAGCAGCGAGCATGTGAAGCTTGAAGCTTGACTATAGCATGATTTCTTCCACTTCTAGGTCAGCCAATGAGATTTTTTTTTCCATCAGAAGAGCAGAGACAAGCTTGTGAAATAATGCATCCCAGATTTTCTCTCTGCTATCCCATGTTCTCCATCTCTGTCACTCATCGTTCCAGTGATAAGTTCGAAGAAATGAACCCTCGGGGGTAAAGGCAGCCGGGTCTGGGTTGGCCCTGGCTGTTTCTAACAACGCCCTTAAATGAAATCAGAGATGCGCTTGGCCTTGCAGAATCTTAGAAACAAAGGAGGCCACTGTTTCCAGACCTGACCCTCCTTTGTTGTTTTAACTAAGCATCAGCTGTAGAACTGTGTGCACCGCAAGAAAGCCTGAGAACATACTACCGAACTGACAGGGGCAGCTGGGAAATCCTCTTTCCCCACTAATGGCTTCCTCTCCAGGGTCTGTCACCTCCCCCGCCACGTCACCTTCCTATGTTCACCTTAGTTAGACGGGGCTGCCCTTGGGAGGATGAGGCCTCTCTCTCCAAATAAACTAAAGGGGTTCCGGCTGGCTCCCCAGCTCTAGTTGCTAAGGGGCACCCCGAGCTGCCACCACTCCTGATATTCACAATGCTTTTCATTTATCACATGAGTGGCTTGTGTTGTTCAACTCTCTTGGCCCAAGTGCAAAGTACTGACGGCTTCCAGCAGCACTCCTCTTCCCTCAGTTCTAACTCTGGCCTCTCATGCTACCTCACCCTGCTTTAGGCAAAGGCCTGATTTGTTTCTTCTTGGTACTCTTGCATCCTGGGAATTCAATGGCCTTTTCTATGTGCGGTCCAGGTTTATCCCTCTTCCTTCAAATGTAAGTTCTTCTCATGGATTTGACCTCGTTATTTCATCCAACGAACAGCTGACTGGATAGACGGCCATATAAACTCCCAAGTGCCCCAAGAGTGCACACAGAGGTATTTACACAGTACCAGGGAAGAAGGAAGGTTGCTTTGAGTGAGCAATGATATAGCAGATGGATGGGGGCGGGGGAACTGCAGGTAACTTACCAGCTGGAAGTCACTGGTGAGAAGTTCGGGGTGGGGTGAGGTTTGATGCCCTGGAATGGACTGAACCAGAGAGAGATCACAGGAGTAACAGCAGAGGAAGGAGACATATGAGTCCAGGAGACTCCAGGTTTTGAGCCCAGATAACTGGACACTCAGATCCCCAGAGTATTTGTTACCCTTTCTACTTTTTTCTCCCATACCATCAGGCTCCAGTCTATCTAACTGTCCCCAGGACATTCACAGCTCCAACTCACCAGCCTCAGCATATACCCACTCTGACTCAGTCTCCTAGTCCATACAATGGGCGCAATCATGACCAGTTCCATATAAGACTTTGGTGAGGAAAAACAACCCACATATAGTTGTGCTTAGACTGTACTTCAGATGTAACAAGCAGTAGAGAAATGTTAACTGTGCTTATCATCATTATCATCACTTACTTCCTAACCTCTCTCCTGAACCACAGTGCCCAGTCCCCATCTCCGAGAGCAATCACTATGTTCTTGAGTCCTCTTCTCTGGACCTGGGAACAGTGTTTGCCATCATTTCAAGCTTCATTTTCCCGGCATTTTCCAGACCCTCAAGCTTCTGCTGCAAAGGAACTCTTTGCCATCGACTCTAACCCACTCCCAGTGTAAGCTGAATTAAACATGGAGATCTCGCCCTCAGCCCCACAGCTCTTCTGCTCTGCATCACAGCCTGCTCTCTAGTGGGCAAAAAGGAGCAATAGAATCAGGACCAAAACTCTCTCCCCGGCGCCCTGCCGGTGGGGGGTGCTGCCACCCCCTGATGGGCTCCCTTGGAAGCCTGTGTCTTTCTCTTTCTGCTCTCTAAGCACTCACAGATGTCTGTCTGTTTTCCTCTATTACCCGCCTTCCAAAAGAGGCCGGCTGCTCAGATACTTGTAAATATTTTAATCTCTCTCCTTCCTCCTCTCTGAATATCAAAAGAAGCAGGGGGTGAGTGGAGGGATGTTTTTCCTCCTTGCAGGTGGAATTTAGGTTGGCAAACCCTGCAAACAAGTTGATTCCATCCCCTACGGGTCAGGAATGGTGAATTCGTTGACCAGAGAACCCCACAGAGCTCTTAACCCCTTAGTGCCAATCTCTCCATTTCCACCAGGACTTTGAGAAGCATCAGAAGGAACCAGAACCAGGGAGTCGCCAACAGCCCGGGGTGGGAACCAGGCAGAGTCCAGCATGGGCAGTTGGTTTCTAAATTACGGAAAGCTCTTCAGGTCAAGAAACTGTCCCCAGCAGGGCAGGAAAGGTTACCAGTGGTCTGACATGAAAATGACAGAAGGACAAGAAACGAGTACAAACATAAACCGCAGCCTAAGACTGCTGGACAGGACCCTTCAGAAGGCTTTACACAGGAAGACACATCGTGTCAGGTGTCGCAGCCTTTGAATTTTATATCTGTGCAGGAAAATATTTACTAGCGAGGAGATGGCACACGAGACAAAGTCCTTCCAAATTTCAGGAATCAAATCAAAAGCCTGTCAGAGTGTAAAATCACGGGAAATCTGTGAGAAGAAACCTGGCCAAAAAAGCCACAAAAGTCTCCAAATCCCAAAGTCTCCAAATCTTTGACTCCAAAATCCCATCTCTGGGGTATAATCCTAAGGAAATCAAAGGCAGAAAAGGATGTTTTGAGCAGTGTGATTTATAACAGCAAAAAATGGAAAGATCCCATCCACCCACCATAGCAGGATAGTGAGAAATTCCGAGGGATCGTCCTGAAGGGCGGGGGGGCTTTGGTAACACGGTGGGAAAGTACAGTTACTTTAAAATTCGTGTCCTCTGTGAATGTCATGGTAATAGATAATGACAATTTTTAAATGCTATACATTAGCATTTCAGTCCTTGTTGCAAGATGATGGAGACTGTACATTGGTTTTTAACTAGCAGAATAAAATAGATAAAAATGTATTTATGTTTGTAATTTTGTGATGAGACCATGTCTAGGTCTTTTTCTTTTTCCTTTCTGTTTTCCCTGCTTTTGTACTTTTTTAACGAGTGCTTTAATGGAATGTTTCCCTTTGAAAGTAGAAAAAAATCATGGGCCTTCAAATTACAAAACCCATTAGGAGTTTTTGCTTTAACATCTAAATGAGAAGTTTTACATGCGAGTTCTCTTTCCAGAATTGTTTTTGTTCCATTCGGAAGTCTACCAGTGTTCAAATTCTGCCCCTCCAAGCGTGTCAACACACTTTGCTCCCTTAAAATGCCCATGTTCCCTCAGCTTTCATCTCCAAGCAGGGAGAAGAGCTGGTAGGGCAGAAGCAACTATAGTCCACTTTGCTAAATATAGACTGCTGTTCACCCAGGAGGAGCAGAGGAAGGAGGGTAGAATCTTCCCCAGGATGGCCTGATTCGCCTAAAACACTGCCTGCTCTCCACATGCACTCCCGGCCCCGATGGGTCTTCTGGAAGGCTCTGGGTGAGCAGCCTGCACAATGCAGATCCAGGAGGACCACAGAAATGGAGTCGGGGGACCATTCCTCCAGGCTTATTGGGTACACTCCATGACAGCCTCTCAGAAGCTTTCTCCCAGCTGCTCCTGCAAAAAGGAGAAACCATGGGGCACAATGGACCTATGCACAGCCTGGAATCCTAAAGACACAGAGCTACTGTCAGGGAGTAAGTCGGTGGCGGGAGGCAGAAAGCCCCAGCAGTGCCACCTGAGCCCCTGCTCTGACTTCCTGCGTAAAGGCTGCAGCAGCGGGGGGTGGCGGGGTGACAGCGAGCTCCCTAGAGGGCGATGGCTGCTTAAAGGTCACTTTTTTGCATCCTGCATGAGAGAGCTCTTCTCTTCATTAAACTGTCCTAGTTATGAAACGGAAAAGAACTAACTGCTAAACGCATAAGGAAGAAAGGTGAAGGCAGCCATCCTTAGGAGCCCCTGATTTTGTCCAAGCCAGCTCTGGGCAGCTTCTTGGAGAGACCTGGGTCTTTGAAACTTGTGACTTCCTTCCCCCTGCACCACTCCCCAGCCCAAACACCCATCCATCTCTCCTCAGTTACCTTTTATTTCTTCAGCCAATCAGAGAGGGGCCTCATTTTTTTCATAAGGCAACATTTCAGAGTAAAATAAACCCCATGTATCACTCTCCTAGATTTGATAACTACTGACTCACAGCCAGTCTTGCCTCATCTGCACTGCACCCACTTCCTGCTTCCTCACCAATTATTTGGAAGCAAATCCCAAACATTATACCTCATTTCATCTGTTAAGTGTTTACTATAAATAAATCTGAAAGATCATCTTTTTTAAAGCCTTGTCACCATATCATATTCAACCTAAACAAAATTAACAATAATTCTTGAACATCATCAAATGCCCAAACCATGTTTAACTCTTCCTGGCTGCCTCATAAATTTTATGTAATTTATTTAAATCAAAATCCAAATAAGTTCCTTATACTTGGACTGACTGTTACGCCTTAAGACAAAGAGCTGAATCTGTGATAGACAACACTGCAGTGGGCCCCTGGGTCCCCTTCGCCAGCTCCACATGCCTGGTCCCACCCCTGCTCACTCTGCTGCTAAAGGGCAGCTTGTGCTGATATTTTTCAGATGATTGATATCAAGCAGGGTGTAGTGATCCTGGTCTGTAATCCCAGCACTCTGGGAGGATGAGGCAGGAAGATTACGAATTCAAGCCTAGCCTGGGGAACTTAGTGAGCTGGTTAAAGTCTGTCTCAAAATTTAAAAAAAAAAAAAATATATATATATATATATATATATATATATAGAGAGAGAGAGAGAGAGAGAGAGAGAGAGAGAGATGATAGATAGATAGATAGATATAGATATATGTGTGTGTGTGTGTGTGTGTGTACTGTATATATGAAGAAAGAGTATATCTATAGAGGGGGACATGGAGAGATGATAGATAGATAGATAGATAGATAGATATGCATGTATATAAGGGCTGAGGGTGTAGCCCAGTGCCAAGACCCTGGGTACCGTCCTCAGTACTGAAAGGAGGAAGAGGAAGAGGAGTGAGACAGGGAGAGGAAGATCCTCATCACCCAGCTGCTTCACTCCGGGAATCTCATCTTCCCTCTGGGCAACCATAGCCAACACAAGGTGAATCTGAGGAACTGAGAGTGGAGAAGCCCAGCTCCTTTGACTCAAGGCAGTAAACTCCGCAGTCTAATTTATACCCCAGAGCTTCATGAGGCTGAACCCGGTGTCTAGAAGCTGGCTTCCTCCCCTTCCTCACTCAGCTTCTCCCAGCCTAGAGATCCTCCCGACAGCAGTTTCTTTATCAGGATCTAAGAATCTCTTCTACCAGAAGCCTTGGCCCAGGCTCTTCTTTTGGTAGAGTCCAACATTAAGTCAGAATCTAAAAACCACCAAAAGTGCCACCAATTTACTCCCCAAAATACCACTCAAAACAGATCCCTCCCCAATAGATACCACTCACACTGTTATTCTCAATCCTCCAAACTCCAAAACCTGGGATGCTGAAAATTAAAACTTCACCTTTGAATGGCTATGCTTGTACTACAGGAATAACAGTTTTTATTAGCTTAGCAAAATTCTAATTCAATCAAGAGCCCACTTGCCTGTTTAAAATTACAAAATTTTACCCCCAAATCGACTTAAAACAATTTTCCAGAAATAATGCATGCCAGTAATTGAAGCTTTACAATTCCTCTGTGCAGACGGAAGTGGCTTTTTCCCAGCCCCTTCCCCCCACCCAGGTCTCCGACTCTATTCCTCAGCCCCCTGGGTCAGCGCTGAAGGGAGTTGCCATGGTGACCGTGGGTGCCTGCCCTCCAGAGAGGCTCAGCTCAAAGTAAAGCGCCCACCCACCCGCCCCCAACCCCGTGTGACTGAGACCCAGGTGGAGAGGCAAACGGCATTGTCCCGGGGCAGTCAGGCAGATATTTAACTGGCTTAGCCTCTGAGAGGTGAAGAAAACTCTCAAAAGCCTTGCGATGCCCTGGAGCCGGCGCTGGGCGCACCGGCAGCAGGAGCAAAAGCGCACAGGCATCAGCGATGCGCGCGGCCCTGCGCCTGGACCAGACCAACGCGCGCACCCGCGAAAGCCGGTCCGCAGGGAGGCGGCTGGGTACCGAGTGGCTCTAATTAATTTGTTATTGGAGTTCACTGGTAGAAAGGAAGGGTCACTACATATGTAAATGACTCTGTTTTTATCCCAGGATCTAAACCCACTTAACCGAGGAAATGAAAGCTTCTCACTTTTGTTTAATTAGCTCATTTGGACAGAAGAGAAGCCAAAGAGGGACAAATAGGCCCCAATGCAGGCACTGGCTCCTGAATCCTTCCTCCTCTCTTAACGCAGAGGCCCTGCTGAACTCTGTCCCCATCCTTTCGCCCCAAGTCATTAATGTCTGTAATTACAGATGCAGTACGTGCTCATTATAACCAGCAGACAGGACAGACTCGAGTTAGTGTCCCTCCTTCCCTGGCTGCCACGCCAGCCACATCAGGTAACCGCAGTGAACAGCCTGCAGGCGAAGCCTGTCGTATTGTGCCTTTCTCTGCAACCTTTTAACGGTTCACTACCATTTCCTTTTCTGCTTCCCCTCCCCCCACTATCGCGTGGCCCTTGGCACTTGCTTTTTGCTTTTGCTGCTTAAGTCAGATAACATGGCTTCATGGAGATCCCTCCAGGCCGACCCAAATGAGTCTAATTCACTCTTCCATACCCCCATAATATTCACGCGAATGTAGTTTGGTCCTCGCTCCCCTATCGATAAACAAGCCAGAGTCCATCCCGCTGTTAGTACTGGGAACGGTGCTGCAATTGTTTGAGCGCCTGTGTGTGTGTAATATAACTATATATTGATGCCATTATTTCTATAGAATACAGTCCCAAAATTGGGGTTGCTGGGCTAAAAGATGAGCTCCTTTTCAATTCCAATAGACACCTTGAGACTTTCCCTGAAAGGATGTAGCAAGTCACACTCCTACTCACGGTGTATGAGAGTCCCGGTGTACTCTGCACACACCACTCAACAACACCAGATGCTACCAGTCTTTAATTTCTGCCTATCGCATGACTGTGAATGGGCTTATTTTTGTTGTGTTCCACACTTCCCATACTACACAGTCTAGTATCTATCCTATGCTTATCAGCCAGTTGTATTCTCTCACTTGTTCACATTAACCCTTCGTGGTTAGTACACGCCTATAATCCCAGTACTCCTGGAAGGATGAGACAGGAGGATTGTAAATTCCAGCCCAGCCTGAGAAACTTAGCGACAGAGCAAGGCCCTACCTCAAAATAAAAAATAAAAAGTGTTCAGAGAGTAGCTTAGCACAGAGGCCCTGGGTTCAATTCCCAGAACCGAAAAAGGGAAAAATGTCCTTCATCCATTTTTTTTTCAACAGGTTATATGTTGCAGATATTTTGTCTGTGTCGTATTTTTATCATTAGGCTTTTGACTTGGTGAAACTTCGTCATCTTGTCTCTTCCTGCCAGCTTTACTTGTGAATATCAGCCTTCACGATTTTTTCCAACTTAATGGGCAAAGATGGGGAAAAGCGCATCATCACCACAGAACAGAGAGGAGGCTAAAGCAACCGGAGCAGAGCGTTTGCGCTGGGAGGTTGGGAAAGCCCAGTTCGACGGCGCTGAGTGTCTGTAATACTCTTTTCCCCCCTCCAGATCAATTTTTGTATTGTATTCTGGTAGGAGCACTTAACATGAGATGTTCGCTCATAACAAATTTTTAAGTGCACAATCCGTTTGTATTGAATATGAGTTAAAATTGTGCAGCGACTCTTCAGAGCTCGTCCATTGTGCCTGACCTGCAATACTCATATCAGGCGGAGAGAGAAGAGAGGAGCGGGGCTTTCCCAGAACTCACTCTCTTTCTCTGTGCTAAATGGGTCTCCTCTTAGAAGAGAGCCCTTCTCAGCATCCTTTTATCTAGCTCACTCCTCCGCAGCCCTGGAAGCTCAGCTCACACCTCACCTCCTTGGAGAAGCTATTCTCCACCTGCCAAGAGCTGACCCGGGCGGGAGCCCCTCCCGTACACAACTCTCCCAGATCCTGTGAGGCACTTTCCCATCCCCAGGGTCTAGTGCCTGCAGGAGTGCTCCATTTATTCCAAGAGGGACTTGAACAGTTTTCTTCCACACCAAGTGCTGTGTGGAAGTGACAGAAGAATTACAACACGTGGCCTCTGATCTCAAGTGATTAAAAAGCAGTTGCAATGTGAGCGCCTGCTAAAATTGAGACGGTGGCACATCACAGCAACGATGCTTATGTGGAATATTATATGATGGAGACTAGACATGTTCTAAAAGCCCTGGGCACAAGGGTTGCAGGGAAGTGATGGAGGATGTGGGAGTGTGTCTGCATCCGCATGGGTGGGATTTGGGTAGGTAGAGGCTAGGAAGAAGCAAGGTAGTCCGTGGGGCACAGAAACGGGCAAAGGTGAGAGTCAGGGGAGGACCCCAGGGAGAAATGAAGAGCAAGGCAGTAGATAAAGTGACCACAGTGGAGAGGCTGCTGGGAAGAGGAGGGAGACCAAGCTGGCCAGCAGAGAGCTTCCAGAAAAGAACTCTTGGGTTATATCTGACTGCACCTCACCTCCCCAGATCCCGCCAGCTGACTGCGGCACTCTGCCATGTCTATGAAGATGTGCCCATGCATCTCACTAAATTTTGAGCTCTGAATTATCTGGATTTTCCTGTGAGCCCACTGTCACTGTGTAGATCCTTGAAAGGTAAACAGAGGCAGACAGAAGGACATGTGATGATGGAAGAGCATCAGAGTGATACACACAGTGGGAAAAGGATCATCTTGGGGTCGCAGGCTTTGAAAGTGGAGGGAAGAGGCCACCAGCAGAGGGTGGGGGTGCCCCTCTGGGAGAAGGAAAAGGCAGAGAAACGGATTTTCCCCTACAGCCTTCAGGAAAAACACAGGCCTGACAATGTCTTGATTTTTAGCCCAGCAAGCCCATTTGCAGACTTCTGATCTACACAATTATAGAAAAATAAATTTATATTGTTCAAGTCACTCGGTCAGAGGTAGCACATTTATAATAGCAACTGGAGGGCCAGGGATTTAGCTCAGTGGCTTAAGCGCCTGCCTGGCAAGCATGAGGTCATGAGTTCAATCCCCGGTACCAAAAAAAAAAAAAAAAATAGCAACTGGAAGCTAATATTGGTGGGACCTCTATGGATGTGTGTTTCCCACATGTTACTGAGGGATCTGCTCCATTAATGCCTGCTTAGTGAAATTACCTCATGAGTTCCTAGGGTCTCAGCATCCCTCTCAGACAACAAAAATGAAGTTCTAGCCATCTCCATGTGCTCACAGTCGGTGCTTCCTCACCCTGTTCTCGGCGCGTGCTTTTGCAATTATAACTAATGCCAGAGCAAACCTCTCCCGTTTTTGAAGCAATTTGCTTGTGCAAGGAAAATTCTTTGCACGTTTTTTCATGGGTCTCCACCTATTTCATTCACTTACTTTCCTCCAGTATTTCTACTGATTTCCACACCCGCTCGGGACACAAGTAACCCACCCCCACCTCACCCTCCGCAGTTCGGCCCCTCAAGCTTGCTTCTGACCCAGTGTCCACTGTGTAAGCTCTGGCCACTCAGACCCAAGCAGAGCCTCCCCCAAAGAGCAGAAATCCTGGACATTGTGCTGATGCAGGCAGGAACAGCTTGCCAGGGGGACAGCTGCAGGGAACATTCCTTAGGGCTGGTCCAGGAGGGAGGGACCTGACACATCCCTGGCTTATTTTATCAGCAACTGCACTAAGAGAAGTTTTTATTTAAAGAATTACAAGAGATGGTCTGCCAGTGTTTAGGAAGCTGGTAATTTTCCAGTGTTCCCAAAAAGGTAGCCTGGGAATTGTCACTGACTGACCCAGAGGGAAAAGCTGGTTTATTTAAAGGTCTGATTCTGTTTTCTCCTTGGCAATACAGCAGTGGATTTTTTTTTTTTTTTGGTTTGTTTTGTGTTGGAGTTTTGGGGTTTTGTTTGGCTTCAGCTTTTGTGTATAATGAGTCCCCTGCTGATTGTGCTAATAAGAGCATCCTACAAGCAAGAACATGACCAGTAATGATCCCACCTGCTTCCAGTCCACAAGACAGAGGCAGACCTAAGGCTTTCGCTTCCCTTAGAACTATCTTCCTATTTCAGAGAAAAAAAGAAAACATGTATCAGCTTTGTTTGCCCGTTTCCTCATTTGCACAATTATCGTACTTGGGTGTGGGGAATACTGTTCAAGGAAGAGGGGCCATGCAGGAGTGGGGCCACAGGGCTTTTGGAAGAGTTTGGAAATAGAGGCTCCTGGGACAGACCGTCACTGTTCCAGGCTCTATAATCTACGCAATCTGGTGACCTCTCTCTTTCCCTTTCCCTCTTTCCTCTTTCCACTTTTCTTTTTCTTCTCCCCTCCCAGTCTGATGCTTCCATGGGAAATAGGACCAAGGAAGTCTAAGCCTCACGACAGAGGAACATTCTTCTACACCCAGACAGTCTGGGACTCTAACAGGGATTCTGACAAACCTAAAGGTCGCTCTGTTTTCCTGTACTTGTTTGATCCAAAGAATCGAAAAGACACTGAATTGTGGCGATCTTCCCTGCAGTCCCAGCTCTTCCCCGACATCCCTCTGTGACTCGGGGCCTGGGCCTCCAGCTCTTGCTCTGTGAAATAGCCAAACAATCCTGCTTCCCAGGGAATAAGCATTGCCTGTGCCTCAGAGAAAAAGAGCCACAAATATTTATAAATCTGTCTCTGAGGTGGCCGCTCAAACAGCGAACAGAGCAAAGCCTGACCCAGTCCAGGCCCCAGACCCACCACGAGGCCTGCTTCCTCCCGTGGCCTCCCACCCAGGCAGGGACAGGGCAGAGCAGGCCTCCCACCTCCTGGTGGGGCCCCAGGCAACTCCTCAGCCCATGAATTTCCTTTGGCACTTTGAGGCTCCCCCCTGAGGCTTCATGAGACCACAGCAGGAAATGAGGAACATATTTTTAAATCAGAAGGGGAAGCGATGTCTTTGTGTCAGATAAGTGGCCTGGATCTAGGGCTGAGAGACTGCGGCGCATTTCTCCTTGCAGACAGCAGGTGCTCTTCGAGATGTGGTTATGGCAACAAAATAAATGATGGATAATTGCTTTTGTGACAACTTGCCAATTAAATTAGACTCAGCAGAATAACATAATGACAATTTGTTATGCTCCGGTGGGCACTAACATACCAATCATAATTAAATGCTATGACTGAAATAAAATACCGCTCAACGCAGGAATATATAACCCCAATTCCCTCTCTGTGAAACATTATAGGTTGAGGCTTGATTTTAATTTCGGGAAGATAATGGCATTAGCGCATATCCGAGTGGGTTTGTGGAGAGGCCTGTGGTGAGAGGAAGATGGGCCTGAGAGAAGGATAGACCCAAACAGGAAACGCCCTGAGGCTGAAGAGCAAGGCGGTGGGGAAGAGCTGAAGAGCCACACTGTGAAAACAGTGCTTCCTGTGTTGGGGCTGTGCCTGGTTCTGTCCTCAAAGCGTGGGAGGAAGAGGAGGAGCCTTTGCCAATGGCCCCCACAGTAACATGGCAAATCTAAGGCCCCACATCTTTAAGTGATAGAGGCTCTTATTAAGCCCACTGTTCTCAGGTTTGTGCTGAGTCCTCTTCACTCATAGTGCATTTTCTCCTCGCAGTCCTCATGTCAAAGGAGGAACCAGCAACCTCAAAGACAAGGGACCTAGTCAAAATCACAGCTGGTCAGTGTAAGCCCCGAGTGTCTGCCTCAAAGCCACTTCCTCTGTGCTTCTACCAAGCTCTTCCCTTACACCCTCAAGTGTAAGGGACCCTCATGAAGCAGTCATGTCAGTGAACATCTGGAAAGGAAATGCCAGGTAGAAGCACAGCAGAAGTAGGAGAAAGAAGTAAAATGAAATGCCCACTGGGTGTCCAGACACCCTTCCTTCTCCGACCCTACCTTCTCTGCTCACAGATGATCGGTCCAGGAAAGAACAGCTGGTCTAATGGGGGCTGAGCAAACTCCCCCTCTGGAAAGTGTAACTGAGCTGCTAAGCCAATCCACAAACTGGTGGTAAATGTGCATTGATCTACAATAGCTTCTCTATATTCTAATGCAAACACGGCATGCAAAGCACACACAGGCTACAGCTCAACTGTCAAAAACTTGACCATAGGAAAGCCTATGTATCGATTGTGTGTTCAAACTCTAGTACCTTCACTGGTGTATTAATCTCAATCCAGTCCACAAGAGACTAGAGGTGAGTCTTTTTGTTGTTTTTTTTTAAGTCATGTTATTTCAAAGAGAAAAGAGAAAAAAAGAAAACAAAATGAAATTTCAAAACACATCTTTTTAAATCAAACAACAATATTCTGTTTCCTATTTTTAAAGTTTAGAAAAAAGGCATGATTGAAAATTCTTAGTTCTTCCTCTTAGAAATCTTAACAGGGCTGGGGAGGCAGCTCAGTGCAGACCGAGGCCTCGAGTTCAATCTCCAGCCCCACCAGCCAAATCATCCGACACTGATGTACCGAAAATAAAAACTCTCTTCTCAGTCCCCATCCCTGTGAGGACCACTGACGTCTATGTGGTGTGCACCATTTGAGCCCTTCTCCTCCTAGCACCGGCATAAAGGCAGATCTGGTGTGCTAAGGATAAAACAATAAGGTATTGGAGATTTACTTCAAAATAACTCATGGGTGAAAAAGCAAAAAATGGGGTGGAAAAAGACCCAAGCCCGGAGGTGTAGCTCAGCAGCACAGCGCCTGCCTGGCAAGTGCAAGGTCCTGAGTTTGATTCTCTGTTCCAAAAAAAAAAAGAAAAAAAGAAATCAAACTTTTTTTTTTTTTTTTTTGGTTCACTCATGGCTTCATACATGCTAAGTAAGCACTCAATTACTGAGCCACATTCTGGCCCAACGCCCTTTACTTTTACATGTTTAAATTTTTCTACAATAATAGTTTATCTTTTTAAATACTGTTTCATTATTTAACTTTTTAGAAAATGAACTTTTTTTGGTTGGTCTTTATGAGACAGGCTTTTGCTATATAGTTCAGGCTGGCCTTAACCTTACTTTGTAGGCCAGGCTGTCCTCGAACTCACCGCAATCCTCCTGCCTCAGCCTCCCAAGTGCTAGGCTTATAGATGTGTGCCACCACATCTGGCTAAAAATGGACTTTTGACTTATGTGTTATACATTGATTTGCTTTATTTGAACTAACATCTTGACTGAGGGTATAGCTCAATAGTAGAGTGTTTGCTTAATATATACAAAGTCCTGGGTTCAATCCAGAGCTGTGAGAATGAAGTAGATAACTTGTTACATCTCTTCTCTTTTGAAAGAAGAATTATACATATAAAATCCTAAAAATATTAGGTCTGGGTCAAAGAAATATATACATTTGTTTATATTAAATCTGTACCCTTCTAAACACTGAATATCGGCAGTCTCTTTGCTTTTTGTCAATTTTGATAGGGAAAATGTATCACATTTTTTTAATGATTGCTGAGATTGAAAGTTGTTTCATGGTTTATATATCACAAGGTGTACTTCTTCTATGGTGAATTGCCAGTTTATCACACTTGCTCATTTATTGAAGATATTTGTTTTTAATTACCAGTTTGTATATTATGGATGGTAAGCTTCTGTTAAATATAAATGTTTAAAGCGTTTTGGGTTTTTTTACTGTTTAACTTTTGATTGTGTGTCAGTGTTGTTGTTTTGCTTTTTTTCTGGGTTGTTTTTTTTGTTTTGTTTTTTTTTTTTTGGTACTGGGGATCGAACTCACAACTGCACACTTGCCAGGCAGGCGCTTATGCCGCTGAGCTAAATCCCTGGCCCATTGTTGTTGTTTTGAGACAGTGTCTCACTAAATAGTTCAGACTGACCTTGAATCACTACGTAGCCAGGCTGGCATTGAATTTATGGCAATCCTCCTATCTCAGCCTCCTGAGTGCAGAGATTATAGGCATGCACCATCACACCTGGCTTGATTGTATCTTTTGCTATACGTAGGTCATCATTGTTTTTTATGCAAACAGAGCCATCATTTTTTTTCCCTTATAGTCTTCTGGGTTTTGTGTCATGCTCAAAAAGGTAGTATATTTTCTTCTAATACTTTTATAGCTCTAATTTTTATTTTTAGATCTTCAATATAGGATTTTGGGTATGGTCAGAAAACCAAATTTAACTTTCCATGAAATTACACAATCTATTCCCAATAGTGTTTATGTAATAATTAGGTCCATCCTTAACTCACTGATGTAAGCTGCTATTTTTGTCATATAGTAAAAAAAAAAAAAATGCACATGCATAATGTGTTGCTCTGCTGTGTAACCTCCAAAATTAGTGATCTATAAGTTAACTACGAGCTAGAGCTGTTAGAAGGCTTATTTTAGGGTTGTCGTCTTTTCTTAGTAATGCTTTTTTCTCAACAGGTAAGAGTTTTGGGGCCCAGAATTTATTTGCCTTGTGTCCCTTGCCATGGTTCCCATCACAGGTCCAATCCTCTGAGTCTCGAGGACAGGCAATCCCAGCAGAAATCCATCCCGAGATGGAAGAGGGGCCTTCAGGGCAGCACAAGGAAGCCACGGGAACAGGTATCTCTGACTCCCACGTCACACAGCAGTGCAGCCCCAGCCCCTCTCCCTCAGCTCACACCAGTGGCTGCGTGAAGGTCCCCTACAGCCGGTTGATGGAAAAAGAAAAAGGCCAAGCTATGTTCACAGACGGCTCAGCTCGGTCACGAGAGCCAGGGCTGCTGACGCTCAGGGAGGCAGGGTCTGATATGCCTGGCACACAGATGATCCACTGGGGCACACCTTGGCCTCCCCATGTGCCGTTTTAATGATGAGTGGGCAAGGACTGCAGCCAAGGCTTGCAAAGAACTAATATCCAAACTCAGGCCCCAGGCAGGACAGTCTGTGTCACCCCTCCAAACAAGCCTCTAAGACCAGCAGCGAGGCCAGCAGAGAGCAAGGACCTGGTGCAGGCGATGCAGAAGGAGCTGATGAGTTGGAGCCTTGAGAGCAAACGCAGCATCAGGGGCTGAACTTTGTCCCATTAATGCAGGAAAGCAAACCAGCTACAGTGCTGACCACACCATCAGGGCCAGGTCAGACTCAGTGAGAAGCAAGTGGATCTGGGTAGCTGGAAGGCTGGCCTGGGTGGATACTGTCCACCCACATGGCCATCCCTCAGCTTTTGAGTGTGGGCTGCTGAGGGTACAAAGCTTCCTTCCTCACTGGAAACTGCTGAACTACGGCCCCTCCTAGAGGGTGGTGTAGCTGATCAATAACTGGCTGACAAATCTGGGTGTCGTTGGCACATGCCTGTAATCCCTCTCTGGGAGGCTGAGGCAGGAGGATGGCAAGTGTCTTGGTTACTTTTATGTCATTGCTGGGACAAAATACCCAATACGCAAAATTATGAAAAGAAAGGTTTATTTAGCTTACAGGTTTTGGAGGTTTCAGTCCATAATCAGCTGGCTGCAAGGCAGGGTGGGATGACACTGGGGCAATACTTCAAGGCAGCAGCCAGAGCAAAAAAGGGGGTGGGGAGCAAGCCTCTTTTCCTCCCTTATATTAGACGCAGGCTACTCCCTCAAATCCCAGGGCAGATGTAGCACTCACAAAATCTTGCCCTCCTTTGCACAGGATGAGGATATTCACAAAGTAAGAACCCTGGTTACCTGTTGAGTCTCTCAGTTAAACTTCTAAACTTCTCAAGTTGAAACAATCCACCTCTTGTCAGTTTGGCAAACAGACATATTTCTTAAACAGCCTCCAGATACAAAGGCATGCTTATTCTTAACAGTTTGCAACTTGAACATTATAAAACAGCTTAACAGTCCTTAAGAACCAGCATTAAGTCTTTCCACATTATATTACATTAGAAACATAACATTCTGTCCTCAGCCCCACAAAGACTCGTGCATATCCCTTTTTGCAAACGGCATACAGTCCATCTGCAAGAGTTATCGAAGTCCTAACAGTTTCAGCGTTGCTGAAAAGTTCAAGTTCCAAGTATCCTCCGAGATGGAAGGCAAACTCTTAGCTGCACAAATGAAAACAAAGTTAAAGGCTTCCAACATGCAATGGCACAAGATAAACATTCCTATTCCAAAAGTTACAAACAGGAGGGTACAAAGAATTCAGAAAAAGCAAGTTCAAAATCTAGCAGGGAAAACATTAAGTCCTGTAGCTCCATGTGCATCATTTGATGCAAATTGTGAGCTCCAAAGGACTTATGTGGCGCCACCCAATGGCACTTCTGGTGGTTAGCTCCCATGGCTTTTCTCTTACAGGTTTGCTCTCTCTTACAGGTTTCCTTATACAATCCATGCTCCTGGCTTTTCCAAACTTCTGGGTTCTCCATTGCGCCTTTGGCTTCACACTCACAGTTCCACACACTTCCCTCTCAGGGGCACACTGCTTGGCCTCCCAGGCCTTCTGAAATCAGGGTGGAAGCCTTTTTAGCCTCAGAACTCTTGCATTCTGTATGCATCTAAAACCAGCACCACATGGATGATGCAAAGGTCTGCTGCCAGCTGGAGCACTAACCAGGCTTTCCTCTCTCTTGGCTTTAGGAATCAAGTGCCTGCATCACTGGACACTTGGAACCTGACTGTGAGGAACAAGTTCTCTATGCCACTGCCATTCTGGAACCTTGTGGGGCCTACACTGCCATTCTGGAACATGGTGCTCTTAGGCTTTCTTCTCCAACCAAAGTCTTTCACTTTCGAAGTTTGGGGGCTGCAAAGTATGGGGATCCCTGCTTCTCAGGATGCCAGCTATTTTATATACATATATACATATATGTATATTTTATATATATATAAATATATATGTATATATATAAATATATACATATATATATATTTCTTCTCAGCCACAAAGATCTCAGCTCTATCTTTACAGTCTACAACTTTACTGGAGTGTCATTTCTGGCCAAACTCATAATGTTTTAAATCATCCTGCTGGGCTCCTTGCGCTTTTTTTTTTTTTTTTTTTTGGTGGTACCGGGGATTGAACTCACAACCTCGTGCTTGCAGGGCAGGCGCTTAAGCCACTGAGCTAAATCCCCAGCCCCTGGGCTCTTTGCTCTTGATTTACAACACAAATCTGGCTAAAAGCTCCCAACAATAACCATGCCACCATCTAAACATTTGACTGCCTTGAAATTTGTTCTGCCAGGTTAATTAGTCCATCATCCTTAATCTTCGTCTCAGGCAAAGTTTCTGAACATGAGCAAAATGCAGACAAACTTTCTGTCAAGCTATAACACACATCATCTGGACTCCAACAACCAGTGCAGTCCTTCTTCCCAGCAGACACTTCCTGAGCCTGGGTTTTCCCAGCAGGATCTCTATCATCCTTCTGGTTTTCTGAGCTCTAACCAGAATCTCTCATACAGAACACCTTAAGCTGTTCCAGTGCTGCTTTTTCAGGCAATATCTCCAAACCTTTCTAACCTCTTCACATAATCCATTCCCAAAGGCTCTTGAACCAAATGGTCTGATACAGTCACAGCAACAACCCCACTCCTGGTACCAAATTCTGTCTTGGTTACTTTTCTCTGATTTCTGGGACAAAATACCCAACACCTAAAATTAAGAAGGAAAGGTTTATTTAGTTCACAGTTTGTGGAGGTTTCAGTCCATAATCAGCTGGCTGCAAGGCATGGTGGCATGGCACTGGGGCAATACTTCAAGGCAGCAACAAGCAAACGCAGCCGGAACAAAAAGTAGGTAGGGGGAGAGGAAGGTTCTTTTCCTCCCTTATACTGTATGCAGGCCACTCCCCTAAACCCCCAAGGCGGATGTAGCACTCACAAAATCTCCTTGCCCTTCCTTGCACAGGATGAGGTTATTTATAAAGTAAGAGCCCTGGCTTCCTGCTGAGTCTCTCAGTTAAACTTCTAAACTTCTCAAGTTGACACAATGTTTCAACCATAACAGCAAGTTTTGAGTCCTGCCTAGACAACTTAGGAAGACCTTGTCTCAAAATAAATAATAATAGTAATCATAATTTAAAAGCATTGGGAATGTAGCTCAGTGCAGAGGTCCTAGGTTCAATTCAGAGATAGACAGATGACAGACAGAAGATAAATGATTGTAGTGCATTGGTAACTAGTGGTCAATTTAAACACCAGCTGAACTGAATCAGCATGAAAAGAAAAAAAATTCTAACCATAAATATCTGACAAAATGATAAAAGTATTATTAACAAAAATTATTTGACCAGGAATTTAGCTCAATGGCATAAGCCCCTGCCTGGCAAGCATGAGGTCACAAGTTCAATCCCCAGCACAAAAAGAAAAAAAACTCACCAAAAACATCTGACAAAATGATAAAAGTATCATGAACTGAATCAGCATGGCACTGAGCATGGATGGCCCATCTGAGGACAGTTGCCAGCCTAAAAAGGAGACCCAGAGAGAAAGAGTAGCATTGTGGGTTCTCCTAGGTGTTGTTATTTGGAGCCATTGGTTCTCCTGGAGAAGCTTGTCATGCTGGCTCCTCTGATATGAACTCAGCTGTTATCATCGGAGAAACTCAGGACCTTGTTGCTGAGAATGGCTGCAGTTCATTTTGGGGGAGCTTTGGTCCTTACTTTGAGCATCACTTCCAGGCTCTGGAGGGGAAGATGTGTGCTGTTCAATCTCCAGGGGAAGCTGGTCATGCCAGCCTCCCTGATACAAACTTGGCTGTGCTCATTGTTGGAGGAGCTTGGGACCTCAATGTTACTGAGCAGGGCTGTGGTACTTTTTGGGGGAGCCCTGGTCCTTATTTTGAGCGTTGCTTCTTGGCTCCACTGCAGAACTCTCAACCTACCAGCACAGATCCTTCACCCCACTGGCATAGACTTTCTAGTTTCCACCACAGACATTTGGGCCTTCCCAGTGCAGATCTGTGAAATAGACTCTAGGTTTTCACCTGAACTCATGCAGTTTATTGCCATGGGATCCAGGCCCTCAGCTGGACAGATTTCCTGCACTTTCTTTGTGTTTGACTCCTTGGGTGCCATTATAAATAATAATATATTTTATGTATCCTGTGTGTAATTGTTCTCCTTGCAACCCCTAATTACAACAATGATAGATGATGATAGATAGATAGATAGATGATAGATAGATAGATAGATAACAAATAGATAGATGATAGGTAGATAGATAAATAGATGATAGATAGCTGGCTAATGGCAAGCAGTGCAAAGACCAAGCACTCATAGCCAAGAACAGCCCTGCAAGGCCATCCTAGCTTCAGAGCCACCTGTGAGATCAGCTGAGGTCTCCGTACTCATACCCCTCAGCCTCTGCATCTGCCCTCTCCTGCCTTCCTTAGCCCCTTCCAGAGATACTTCCCAAACACACTAATCCACATTTTCAGCTCTCCAACTCTGTCTTCAGGGAGCCCAACCGCAGATGTTCCCTAAGCTCAAGACTAAATATCAGGAACCCAAATGATACTGCTTTGGTCCCTCAGTTCAAGGGACCCCTATAGTTGCACAGTGGTCTGCTGATCAGTAGTTGAGCCTGGCATGGATCTTCAAGTTGGCCGTCTCCAAACTGGCTCTTCTCCTAGAGTTCATGGAAATCAACGAGCAGGAGAATCAGCTGCCTCACACTCTGTTGCTTCCCCACTTGAAAACAGATGACTGAGAAGAATTTTAAACAGTAAAAGGAAAGCGTTCAGGAAGACAAGGACAAACTTGGGGACCTGTGCTAGGGAACAGGACCAAGCTTGTCCTTCTGAAATGATGGGGAAAGGCTATTAGCATTTATGAGGTCCACAAGGGATTCAGTGTGTTACAAAAGTATTTTTAGTAAACGAGAGAAAAATGTAGCAAACTGGCTGATTGACAGACAACCCAATTTTTAATCTGGACATCTTTAATAAATTCTGCAATGCAGGATTATCCATCTTATCTCACCTGGATTTTTACCCTTCACAAGGAGATGGCCTTGATTTTAGAGGCCAGAATCAGTGGCTTCTTTATCAAAAGGCTCACTGTAACTGCCCAAGCTGAGTCGCTCTGAGTTTGTCCCCACAAGCCAAATTTTATCGACTTTCCACTGTGAGGGATTGTCTGACTAGTTACACACAGGAAAGCAGTTGCTTTTCATGAGACCTTTCTGGATTTAAATGCAAGTGAAATGCAAATTCCAATTTCAAGTGGATAAAGTCATGCTGTTGTTCCAAGAGCTAAAGTCACAACGCCAAGTCTCACGTGCTGAGAGACTGTTACATTCTGAACACCATGGAGCTCATTTTGCTGCTTACAACCCCTGAAGACAGGGCAGTGCTACATCATCTCCAGGCTGTAGATGAGCAAACAGAGTTCTGCAGACATGAAGTAACCTGCCTACCTCCAGAGCATGGCGTCACAGCTGGAACTCCTATCTGTCTGATGTAGGGCCCATGTTCTTAACTACCATATTATGGTCCAGGGACCTAAGAATTTCCACTACTGTCTTCTATACATCACAACCTCATAGTCACTTAAACTTCATACTTACCATATATTAACAGTGATTTAAAATTTCAACATTTCATCCTTTTTGTAGGATGAGGGTACAATATATTTTTTTTATTATGTATTTTCTTTTCCTTTCTTTTCTTTTTGGTACCAGGAATCGAACTTATGACCTTGCACTTGCCAGGCAGGTGCTTACACTGTTAAGCTAAACTCTGGGCCCTTTATTATATATTTTCAAGATTTTTTGTTCAATTTGTTTTTAAAGGCATTTCTTTCATATTAATAACATACTTTAAATCATAATTTTTCAAAGAGTCACAAACCAGTCAAAAGAAAATCCTAAGTTTGACTTTTTTGGGGTTTTTTTTTTGTCCTTTTTGAGACAGAGTCTCACTATTTGGTTCAGGCTGGCCTTGGGCTCACTTTGTAGCCTAGGCTGGTCTCCGACTTGCAATGATTCTCCTACCTCAGCTCCTGAGTGCTGGGATTACAAGGGTGCACCACCACGCTGGCTTGACTTTCTTGACAATTAACATATTGAAGATAGGACAACTATTAGTGTAGTCTGCCTAATGCTGAGCACAGTGAGATTTCCTTACTGAATTCTGCAGCCCAGAGCTATTTCTTCTTAGGGGAAGATGGAGGTAGTTGTACATGTGTTTTATAATTACTTTTAAAGATTATTTCCTACCTAGGCACCCTTGAGGGACTGAGGCAGGATTTCAAGTTGAAACTCAGCCTGGGCAATTAGTGCCTTAGCAAGACTTGTCTCAAAATATAAAATAAAAAAGAGGCTGAGGAGGTCCTGGGTTCAATCCCACATACCACAAAAAAGGAGAAGTAGGAAGAAGAGGAGGAGAAAAGGAGAAAAAAAGGAAGGAAGGAAAGAAGGAATGAAGAAAAAGAGAGGGAGAAAGCTTCCTCTTCGCTGAAGATACCTTCAAACTTGTATTTACGTAAACATAGTAAGCAAGAAGTCATTCGTTATCAGTTGTCTATAGTTTTGAGGTCTAAAGTCTTTATATGTCTGCTTTTATTCTGCTCTTATTGGTAATTACAGAGCTCAGTTTCCTTGTGTGCCTGGATGATCATAATCCCATATTTTAAAAATGATTTATAGGAATATGAAACTGTCTTAGTCACTTCTTTCACTGCTGAGATGAAATACCTGACATCCAAAGTTAAAGCAGAAAAGGTTTATTTAGCTTACAGTTTGTGAAGGTTTCAGTCCATCACCGGCTGGCTACAAGGCAAAGTGGCACATGGCAGAGGGCCAGCAGTACATGGTGGGTAACAAAAAGGTAACAAAAGCAACAAGGGAGAAGTCAAGTCTCTTTCTGTCCCTTATATTCTATCCAGGCTACCAGGGTTAAGGTGATGCCAAACCAATCGGTATGTTGATTTAGTAGTCACCCGCCCTTAATCCCAGCGTCACACACTTGGGCTTCAACCACCTCTGAAAAAGCCCCACCTATGACCACATGAGGCTTTAGGGGGACATCTAGACCCCTCAATGGAGACCTAATGTATTTCTGCCCATAGAAGATCTCTTTCTGGTTTTTGTTGCTGTTTTGTTTTTGTTTTTGTCTTTTTGAGACAGGGTCTCACTATGCAGTTTGGGCTGGCCTTGAGCTTACTTCATAGCCCAGGCTGGTCTCAAATTCATAACAAGCCTCCTGCCTCAGTCTCCCAAGTTCTGGGATTACAGGTGTGCGCCACCATGCCGAGCTGAAGATCTCTTTTTGTATTGTGTTGGACTAAACCAATCTGGGCCCACTTAAGCCAAGTCCAAGGCCTGAGGTTTCGTGGCCTGGGCAATCAGGGCAATTGGACCTGCTTGGTTATTCTGCATGAGTACGGCTGTGCCCCTTTATTCTCTGAGGTGGCTTCAGTCCCAGGCCCAGATGCCTGCAGACAGGTTGTCCTCTCCCTGCACTGACCCCATCCCTGTCTTCTCTTGCAGCTAGCTGCAGCTTCTCTGGGAAGCCCCCACCCAGGGTCAGTCCACACTCTCAAAGCAAAGCAACCTCCATGCCTTTTCCCTCTCTTGTTCCTGTTCTCCGTGCCCTGTTGACCAAGGTATTTCTTACTGTCCTGTCAGTGTGTCATATTATTGGAGAACTCAAAAAAAAAAAGTATTTCATGGAGCTTTTTAGATGTTCCTGGGGAGGGGTGGGGGAGAGCTGCGTCCAAACAGTATAGCCTGCCATTGCTAGAAGTCTCCTCTTACCAGCTTCTCAAAACAAATAAATCACTTTGATCAAATTTGGGACCCCACACATAAGTCTTAAGGACACCTAAAGTTTGATTTATGGGTCCTCTAGCAAAATAATCAACTTTGCAACAAATACGTCTTTAATTGAGCTCAGAGGTCTGCAGTTCATCCAAGTGCTGCTTAGGGTCTTCGAGGGAAGGGGGGCTTTGCGGTGGGAAGGAAGGCATGTAAGAATCACCCACAATACTAGGTGCCCGGGTTGTGCCAGTAAACAGCCACGAGGCTGACAAGGCCAGCACCTGGCTGGTTTTCTCATCTGGAAGATGAGAAGAAGTAGAATAACGCCCACCTTGTATGCTGTCACATGGAACAGATGACATTAAATAACACCTGGAAAGCCCTTAGCACAGCTAGGTTCCTGTTAAGAGTCCCATAAACATCATCACCCCCACGATGCCACTGTCCTCAGACACACCAAGCCCCCCTCTTCCCCACGTCTGCTCACAGCTCTGGTCGATGAGTAGAGAATCACGACCTTAGTTAATGATAGTTGGAATAAATCACTGGAGTCCAATGGTCCAGGTGCTAAGGACATTATTCTGAAGGTCTGAAATGCAAGTCTCACGGGTTTGATCTCCCCTTACTCAATCCGTGACCTAAACATTGAAAGGAGGACAATAATTCAAAAGGAGAGGGAGCCTGGGGATCCCCCCTACCCTGCCCCACCCCATAAACTGTCCCCCTGCAGCCACATGGCAAATCGTGCCATTGTGACAAAGCAGAAGCTGTTTGAAAATAATCAGAAACTCTCTCAGGAAGCCTAATTATATTTTTACATCAAGAACCAAAATGCTGGTGCCGCAGCCTTCAGCCTATCATTCAGGAACCTTTTATCCTGTAATTAAGCCAGATCTGCCGCTGCGCTATTTCTCCCCTGAATGACACCACCCTTCGAGCCAGCCCGTATGTCGGGAGAAGACTTCGCTCTGATGATCTATTACACCAATACATCACCGCGGTGAGCTGCCTCCTTAATGATTTATCCATAACACATCATCGGAGCGGGGCACACTCATAATGTATTGCTCAATAAGTCTGCGGTGGCCAAGGGAGGAAGCCACGAGCGGCGGCCAAGCCGCTGCCCTGACAAGGCCCTGTCGGAGGACGGGCCCACGCTGGGCACTACCTTCCTAAACAAATGTTTTCATAGACAGGAGGGCTCCGTGCCAATAGGCTTTTAAGACATGAAGAACCGTGACCTTAGGCAAGTCCTCTAAATCCAGAGCAGAGAGGTCCCACAGCGGTACAGTTTAGCTCCTCAGCCTATCATTTACAAGCATTTTCTTCAAGCCCTCTTCTCACTCACAGCCCGGGCTGCCGTGAAAGGTGCCGTCTGAGTCACTCCACAACCCTGTGGTCAAATGCATACACTGTGTGGTGGCACATGCCCAGAATCCCCCCAGCATCCCAGGAGGCTGAGGCAGGAGGATTGCAGGTTTGAGCCCAACCTGGGCAATTTAGCTACTTAGTGAGACTCTGTCTCAAAATAAAATAGTGGCTCAGATGTAGCCCATTATGAAGACCCTGGGTTCAACCCCCAGTATTGCAAACACACACACACACACACACACACACACACGCCATGATATCATTAAACCAAGGTTCTGGGAATAGCAATCCCATTTTGAGGGAGTTGCTGGAAGACTGAATAAGACAACGTAAAGAGACAGCAAGCACTGGGCCAGGATTACCTGCTACTGAGCACTATCTTAATTTCAAAAACCAAAGAAGCTGGAGATCCAGGGCAGGGGTAGCAAGGAACCCTGTTCACGTGCTCTTCACATGTCACTAGGAAGTGACAGCTAGAGTTTGAGCCAAGGGAGTCTTGTCCCAGGGCTGCCCTCCTAACCCTACAGACACATGTGTCCGTCCACACAATAGAATACTACACAGCAGTGAAAAATGAGTTAACTGAAAGTACATTTGACTTTTAAGGGGCTTGGTGTGTCTGAGAACCATGGCATCGTAGGGGTGGTGATGTTTATGGGACTCTTAACAGGTAATAGGTAAGTTTCAAAAGAAAACTCTTTAGTAAAATTACCAAATTACAAAAGGATGCATGTGATTCAAAAATCACATTTTAAAAAATATGCACAACAACATTGTGGTTTGCTATAGTTGCACATTTGTAGAGAAGTTGTGTTATAAATGGGAAGGATAAATACTAACTATAAGAAGATATTTCCACAAGGACAGGGAATGGAGGGGGAGATCAGGAAGGAACAAACAGGTTCCATCTGTATTTAAATTCTGCAGCTTAAACCAGGTTTCAGGTGTGTGGATATCTGTTACGTACACATTCTTTGGAATTTATGTATGCCTGAGAAGATACATATACACTGGCCCTACCCGTGACTGCGGCTCTAGCACGGCATTTCCCCACAGCCAAAGCGAAATGGGAACAAGCCAAGTCTACTATACCCAGAAGATAAGCTTTCTCATTGCTCCAGCCAAGCACAGGTTTCTCGTGAGCTAAGATGTGCCAGGAGCTTCTCCCACGGGTCCCCACAGAGGGAGAGACTATAGTGACAGGGGAGACCGCAAGTGGGCGCTACAGCGCCATTTCCGGCGCTCTGCAATGCCTGTGGTTGGCCTCGCCTCAGAGCAGTACCCACTCGGCACCGGGCAGGCTCTGGGCGTCACCTGGGTGAGGCAGCCCGCACGCCTGGCCCTGGCTCGGCTCTGGAGCACGGGGAACCTGCATTCGCCCCAGGGCTTCTGTGACAAACTGCCCCACTCTGAATGGCTTGCATTAGAAAGGTGTTCTCCAAGAGTTCCGGAAGTTTCACCCCCCCACACACAGGCTCTGGAGAGGGTCCTGCCCTGCCCCTGCCAGCTCCTGGCGGCCTGCAGTGACGCTTGGCCTCCCTCGCTTTGCCGCGCATCCCGCCCGCTTGGCCTGGCCTTCCTGTCTCTGTCTTCCGCTGTGTCTGTTTCCAGACCTCTCTCTCTGCAAGGACACCAGTGGTCGCCATACTCCAATACAACTCATCTTAACTTGATTCTATCAGCAAAGACCCTGTTTCCAAAGTGATATTCACAGGCACAAGCATGGGACTTCAGCATGCCTTTGAGGGACACCATTTAGCCCCAAACTGTCTTTTTTGTTTTCTTTTCTTTTTTTTTAGCTGCTCCTCCTCACACTCTATTCTCGGAGACTGAACCCAAAGCCTTTATCTGGGCTGTATCTCCAGCCTTTTTATTTTATTATTTTATTTTTGCAACAGGATCTAGGACATTAAGTTGCCCAGGATGGTCTTGAACTTGGGATTCTCCTGTCTCAGCCTCCCAGAGTGTTGGGATTATAGGCATGGGCTGCCATGCCCAGTTCTAAAACAGAGCCTTTCTTAGCATCATGACACAGGGGAGCTAAAATGAAAATATAGCACCCTGCAAGAAATGGAGAATCGGGGCTGGGGATTTAGCTCAGCAGCATAAGTGCCTGCCTTGCAAGCGTGTGGTCATGCGTTCGATCCCTGGTACCGATTAAAAAAAAAATGGGAGAATCAAAGGAACAGCCAAAGCCTCACCCATCCTAGTGGAAAGGCAACAGACAGTGCCTGCAGTTGGTCAAGCAAGGAATGGCGGCCTGAGCTGATTCACTGGTGAAGGGAACCACCAAGAGCACCAGGCACAGAAAGGGCGAAAGCCATTGGCACAGAGTCAGGGCTGGAGTGGGAGAGAGTGAGAGTTTGCCCAGAGGACGGGGGAAACCTGAAGAAGGACTCAGTGTCAGGGAATATTCAAGAATGACTGCTAATTACCCTGGTTTTAGGTCTGATCATGGTACATGCTGGTAGAAGAAAGAATCAGGTTCTTCAGAGAAGCAGGTTGAATGGAAAAGCCAAGTCTGCCATTCCCTGAAAACATTTCAGAAAACAGGGCTCGGCGTGTAGCTCAGCGCTCCAGATTCAATCTTCAGTACACAAAATACACACAAATCTGCTCGTGCGAAGATCCTACTTTTCTCTCTACCTTTCTAAGGACTGGAGATTGAACCTAGGGATGCACCATCACTGAGCCACATCCCGAGTCCTTTTCTTTTGCAACAAGGTCTCAGTAAGTTGCCCAAACTTGACTGAAACTGTCAATCCTCCTGCCTCAGCCTCCTGAGTAGCTGGGGTCACAGGCGTGCGCCACCATCCCCAGCTTTCTCTCTACCTTTCTGAGTATTGCCATAATCAAATTTTAAAAATAGAAAGATTTTGCACACATAGGTAATAAGTCTTGGAATATGCCTGTTCTTTCCATTTTTGAAGCTCTTCTATGACCCATGGTCCAACGCCCTCATTTTACAAACGGCTAACAAGGTGTAACAGTTGGCCCAAGTCACGCAGTTAGTGGGCAAGCTAGAGCCAGCGGGGGCTCCTGGAGCCTCTCCCAGTATTCTAGCTACTGTCTCATGCCGCCTTCTGTCTTGTTTCTGGACTAAAAGAACTACATTTATTTATTTATTCATTCATTCACTCATTTATACAGGGTCTCTCTATGCAGTTCACATTGGCCTTGAAAACTATGTACCCCAGGCTGGCCTTGAACTCACAATGATCCTCCTGCCTCAGCCTCCTGAGTTCTGGGCCTACATACATTCACCACCATGCTCAGGCAAAGGAACTACTTTTAAATGTCAGTAAGAAATAACAGTACCCTATTCATATCTTTCTGTTTTGTTTTTTTGCTTATGCATCACTGGGTTTGCAGGTATTAAAAAAAAATCTTGATTATACCCTAAAAATTTTATTCTCTTCAATACGACGGTAAAGTACGTTCAGTTCCTTTAGAGCTTCAGGGAAGCCCTTGGGGCTTGGCAATGTGTATGTCAATCAAACAATAAACATGCGTCATCTTGTTTTCATTAATATTAATTATAAGTGACCAATATTAATTATAAGTGGCTCAGGGGGCCTAGGTCCCCAGATGAGATTTTCCTAACTGTGAACCTCTTAGACTTTGGAGGTGTTCAAAGGGGTTCTTGTCAGAAGCCACTCTGGCATCTTGTTCATCAAAGGTCCCAACCCTAGGTGCAGGCTGGACCGCAGAGCGGGCCAGCAGGGGTGTGGGCAGAACTCGAGGGGGCTGCAGAGCTCAGGCCACCAGCGCCTCCCTCAGCCCCCTTCTCTTCTCCCACATCGCACAGCGGGAGCCTTGGGGCTGGGGCAGGGGGGCTGCCCAAGACAAGCTCCACCTGCTTAGGATTTACATCGAGTTGTTTGGGCATGGAACCCCCTGCCTCTTGCTGTGACCTCAGGGAGCCTGTCAGGCTGGCAGAGCAGGGAAGCCAGAAAGCATGGGGACCGTCCCTCAGGCGCTGTGTGTGACTGTGGAAACCCCACCCCAGCTAGGACAGGCGGCAAAGCCAGGCCTTTATCCCCAGCACAGCAACTTTAGGGCCGGAAGCCCAGGCTGGCCTGCAGCGGAGCAGCCGTGGCCTGGCTACATGGACGGATGGAGAGCAGCAGGGCCACTGCCTCGGGTGGCAGGAGATGACCTGTGCCCAGGAGGGTCTGAAAAGCAGGCGGCCCAAGCATCCCCACCCGCTGGCCCAGCCCACCCCAGCCCCCTGCTCTCGAGAGGCCCCGGCCAGGGCTCCACAGGTCACTGTCAGTGCCACGGCATTCCTTTCCTTCGTGTTTATTTTTGTGTAACTGTTGAAGGTCTGAGGGTTTACAAAGTTCTGTCGCAGCCAGTATCTTGTTTTGTTTGGCACCCTAAAACATATTTGGTGCCAGTTTTATCATCCCCATGCCAAAGATGGGGAGCCATTCGTTTGTTCATCTGCTCAGCAATCTATTAGACTGCACAGGAGGATGAGGCAGGAGGATCACAAGTTTGAGGTCAGCCTGGGAAATTTAGCAAGACTTTGCCTCAAAATACAAATGTTAAAAGGGCTGGGGATGTGGCCCATCACTGCCCACGTTCCTTCCTCACTGGGACACCCCCCCCCAATACAGTGCAGTGTATTAGGTTTCAGATTGTGTGGGGATGATGTGGCTTAAAATGGCTAAGTGACTTGTTCCCGGCACAGTGGTGTCAGCATCAGCATTCGAACCCAGCTCTTTTGACGAAGACATGCAGAGGTAGGAGGCCAGAGCTGGGTGGTACCCACGGCTCTTATGCACCTGCAACTTTCCAGCCACCAGTGGGCCAACAAGGGTGCAATGGGGGATGAGCAGCTTCTGAGAGCTTCTGACTCCCCAGCCCCACCCCACCCTGCCCACCCTTCAGCCCTGGCACCTGCGGCCTCCCCATGCCCTTCAAAGGAACAAAGGAAGATGGACATGAGAGAATGTCTGCAGTTCCTGCCCCAGCTGCTGCCACCTCCAGGACCCAAGAACAGGGTCTCAGAAGCCACACCCCTTTCTCCTCTCTGGGCCTCTGAGGTAGTAACCTTCCAGCTTCCCTCCATAATGTGGGGTGCAGGCCAAGTGGGGAGCAGAAAAATGTGCACAAGGAGGGCAGAGGAGGAATGACATGGAAGGAAAGAAGAAACAGAGGCAGGGCATTGCAGTTAAGATATTCATTTCTTTCTGTCTTTTTTGGTTTGGTTTTTGTGTATGTGCGTTTTTGTTTCTTTTTGAGACGAGGTCTCGATCCAAGATGCCCTTGAACTCACTATGTAGTCCAGGCTGGCTTCCAACTCACAGCAATCCTCCTGCCTCAGCCTCCCAAGTGCTGGGATTACAGACTGTGCCAACACAAGCCATGGTGGTACATGCCTGCACTCGGGAGGCTGAGGCAGGAGAACGGCCAGTTTAAGATCAGCCTTGGCTACTTAAGCAAGACAGACAGACAGACAGACAGACAGAAAGAAAGAAAGAAAGAAAGAAGAGATGCCAGTTTCCAGGGCCAAGAGCACTTGCCCTGTATGCATGAAGCACTGGGTTCTAAACACCAGCACTGCAAAAACAAACATTGATTTCTGCACACACATACAATCCAAGAAATAGCTAAATAAAAGTTAGTTTTTCAGTGAACTCTACCATCATTGACTAAATTCCGAGAGTGGACAAATTCCCAAGATGTCTGATTTTCCCCTTTGCTCTCTTTGCTTTTCATTTTCTATTCATTCACCTATTTACTGGGTGCTAGAAAGGGGCACTATGTTCTAGGGCAGGAGCATGAGGACCCTGAGTGTCCGGACAAATGGCCACGGAAGGCGAGGTCCCTTTTTGTGACCTCGCGCCCGCCCAGAGAGTCCAGGACCCAGACTTCGGCTGCTCGGCTGCTGCTGGGGGGGCGGGGGAGACTGCGTGCTGCGAGAACCCAGCTCCGGTTCCCTCTGATCCTCACCTCCTCACCCGCGCGGTGAACACTACCATCAGGGTCCTCAGGATGAGGACGGATGGGCGGTGCAAAGGGTTCACCGGTTCCCCTAAGGTCACAAGACAAAGCAACAGGCCAGGCCTGGCTTTTTCCTCAGCTCCGCCCCATCTCCTGGCCTGCTCAGTCCTCTCCCCTTCTCTTTGCGGAGGTGTTGGAGGTGTCATTGTCCTTGGCGGGAGAGGGTCGGGAACACTGCTCTAGGATGAGTCTCTGGGGCGCAGCAATGCTCCTGCTTCCTTCCCTGCTGCTATTCCGGTGCGCAGGGCTGGTTTCCACCCACCTCAACGCCTGCAGGCCTTTGTCGTTGGTCCCCGTGGCCTGCTCCCTCCTATCCCCATCGCAATAGCACCCCTTCCGCTTCCTAAATCTCAGGCAGGACGCTGTTTTCCAAGGACACTTGTCAACCTTGAAAGGCAAGGTACCCCGAGGCAAGGAAAGGAATGGGGGAGCGGTTTCAACAGCACGACAGCGCAGCGCCACCTAGTGCCGCCGAGCCGATGCTTCCCGGCGGTGACATTTTCAGACAATCAATAGCTCATTATTAACCATAATCACAACCTTATGTTTACTTTTGGAGAAACGCTTAGCAGCGAGGGATGCACATGCACTTTTCTGCATGTGTCCGAGACCCGTGATGCTAAATGCCACCATGACTGTTAAATAGTGTCCTGCCCCCAAGGAAACAGAAGGCAGCGGAGATTGATTGTGTATGTTTTTTGTCTAAACTGCTCACCAAAAACAAAGCATCCATTGAAGCCACCGACCTTTCGCAAACTGCTGGGAGGAAAACGTTTGATAAATAATAAATAGACCACCACTGATGTTGCTTAAAACCATCTGCTAATTAAAAGAACTGGGCAACTAGAAGGTCAAGTGACTGACGTTTATTTAAGTCACAGTCCCGGAAAAGTGTCGCTCAAGGGCAAAACTATACTTGAGATGTAGTTTCATTGTCAGCTGAAATTCAACAAAAACTGCTTCTGTCACCTCACAGGTAGAAAGTGGCAGGGGTGATGGTGGCGACAGCTTTAGAGGATGTAGCCCTTCACTTCCTGCCTCCTTCGCCTTCCCCTAGCAACCTCCTCATTATCCTGCTGCAGCAATAACCACTTGTCTGCTTCAGAATCTCCACAGAAACCGCTTCAGCGCTGGGCTCGCCCAATCACAGACGTGCGGGCACGCTGAGTGATGGGAAAGCCATTTCTTGTTTTTTCCACAGGAGGGCAGATGCCCTCCCTCTGCCAGCCAAGGTGACCTCAACCAAGTTGCTCCTGAATCTCCCGCACTCACTGAGCGCAGTCAGAGGCTGAGACACGTGACTCAGACAGCCAGAGTCACTGTCACCTCTTGGCTGTTCCACACTAGAGCTCAGGAACAGAGAGCAGGGAGAAAGGGGCTGGGACTTCCTACCCACGCTCACTCTGCTTGCCTGTCCTTCTTGTCCCTGGCTGCAGGTGCCTTGGCTGAGGCAAAGGTCAGCTGGCTTTCACTCTCAACATCACCCCATGTCCCACGCCCTAACTCGCAGGGACTCAAGAAAACTGCCACCCTGCATTGGAGGTCGGTGTCAGGCTCGGTCACAGCTGAGACAGGAGATGGGTGGATGAAGCCCAGGGACAACTCCCAGGTCGCTCTCGGGCTCCAGGAAAAGCCTGTCATCCTACTTGAATGCCTTTGTTTTTAATCTGCTGAATGTTTTTATTTTCAAGAATTTTATTAGTACGTTTCTGGTACATCGTGAATACACATCCCCTTCCCTGAATGTTTTTAAGTGGCAAGCCACCCTTCACCTAGAAAGGTATCATTCCAGCGAAATCAGAGAGCATAATGCTAAGTGTTATACAAAACCATGCAGAGAACTGAGCTGTTTTCAAGAACACCAACCAAGGATTGGGTCTGCCCAACAGAAGCGAAGGCAGAACTCCATGAACTCTGGTGAATCTAGGGCCACCTAACCTCAGTATTGACAGACAGTGGAAGAAATGGGGCACAAAATGTTCCTTTTGCTACGTTTTCCCTTCTTCCCTTTAACTGAGAGGACCACTCCCTGGGCCAGCCCAACATGTGTTTCTCTCCATTCCCCTCGGACAGCTCACTCATCCTCTGGCCTCCAAATATCACCGTCTTAGGGGGTTTTTTCTCTCTTCCAGATATGTGTCCCATAGCAGTCTGCCACTTGGATGTCACACCATCCTCTCCAACTAAGAACTGGTGCTCTTTGCCCTGTGTCACTTCCCTTTCCCCAGCTGTCTGCTAGCCATGCTGCTGGCCTTGGTTTGTAACCTGGAATAACTGTCTGCTCCCCCCTCCTCCCCTGCCCATGCCCCTGACTCCATTCTTTATGACACTTCTGGGAAAATCTCCCTTCAGTCTGACAACGGTTTTCAGCACATCTCCTTCCTGCTCAAACTTCCCCATTCCAACCTGCTCAGACCCATTTTCCACAAGAGCTCAAAATACTAAAAGTCCCGCCCTGTGTTATACAAGTGAGCTTTGTATTCGTGATCTCACAGAGCCCTCACAGCTCGAGCTGGAAGCCAACAAGGCAAACACTGCCATTTTACAGGGTGATAGCCTTTCGCACTACCACGCCAGTGAAAAGGAGTCGCCAGAAGCACCCAGATCTTTGGATTTGTCCCATGCAAACTTCACGGTGGCCTGGACACAAACACAGGCCTTCCTATCAGCTCAGCAAAGCCCTGGAGGATCTGCTGCTGAAGACCATTTAACGCTTCGCTGGCTACAAAGAGTGAGAATGTCTGCCCTTGTTCACGCTTCTAGAAGGGAAGGAACACCAGGCACGGGAAAGAGGACCACAGGGAATTAAACAGGTGCACAGACGGCAGCCCAAGTGTGGTGGTAACAGTGACACCCTACGTGTGCAACCATACAGGGCTTCCGCAGGGACTCCACATTGTCTGAACAATGGTAAAATTTCCAAGCAGACACCATTTGAAACAGGCACTGCAGATGCCACTTCTAAGGCCCTGGTGGCAGGGAGGCTGCTTAGAGCAGAGCTGAGTGCATACTCTCTCCACCACTGCCCTGCCAGCTCCTCCTGCTGCAGCTGAGCTGAGCTCTTGCCCTGAAACCTCTACCACGTTTAAATCACATTCCGAAAGGATTTTTGTTCATCTTGCTATTCCTCAAGTCACTCTTGTCTTCCCAACTTGATTTTTTGGGGAAGGAGGGGTTTTGAGACAAGGTCTATATAGTTTAGACTAGACCTGAATTCATTATGCAACCCAGGCAGCCCTCCTGCCTCAGCCTCCCAAGTGCTGAGATTACAGGCCTAAGACACCATACCTAGCTGATTTTAAGCTTTTTATTTGGTTTTATTCTGTTCTGTCTTGTTTGATTTTATTATATCTGATGGTACGGGCAGCTATTTCAAAGATAAGAAGATATATTATAGTAGCCATTTTGGATTTACTATTATCTTATTTTGAAGTCCTGTATTGCATTCATTGTTGTTTTCATTGGTTCCATTCTATTCTGTTTTGCTTGATTTTACTATGTCTGATAGTATGGGCATCTATCTTTAAGACAAGAGGCATTATGGTAGCCATTGTTGATTTCCAATTGTCTTGTTTTGAAACCTGGATCACTTACACTGTTTTGATTGGCTTGATTCTGTTTCATTTTGTTTGATTTTAGTCTCCTTAAAAAAAAAAAGGATCAGGTCAGCTTTCCATTCCCAAGAACACCACAGGGACCTGATAAAGGCTTTCCTCCAAACTGGGAAAGGTTCTGAATTTCCCACATAAACTTCACACCTCCCACTGTGTTCTGATCACTGAGACTTAACCTGAAGGCAGCACCGGGTGACAGCAGCTGCCTCCTCATGCCCCTCATGAGTCCCATTCTATACACTGCTGGGGAGGAGATCTGAGGGTATTATCACAACTGGAGACAGCGACCCCTCCATCCAGCACCGGCAGCTCTGCCAGCCCACCTGCTGCACAGTAAAACCTAGAGACAATCATTGTCAGTTTAGCACTGGTTGAATCACAAAGGGTCCATACAAGGGGTCTCTGAGACATAGTAACTGGAAAAACACGGTACCGAACAGTATACAGGGTCTCCAGACACACCCAAGTATTTCGGGAAGGTCAAAGCATTAGTGATTGCTATTGTTTGTATCTAGATGTGCCCCCACCCCCAGAGTCTCACGCAGTCATAGCGGGGCTTTTTCAGAGGCAGCTGAGTCTAGAGTGTATGATTCGTATGCAATGAGAGGGTGCTAGGACTAAGGGTGGGTGATTACTAAATTAGTCCACTGATTGGATTGGTACCACCCTAATCCTGGTAGACTGGATACAATATAAGGGACAGGAAGAAGCTTGTCTTGCCCTTCCTTGCTTGCTTTTACTGTCTGCTTGCTGTGAACTGGCCCTCTTCTGCACTGTCCCTCTGCCAAGCCACCTTGCCGTGGAGCCAGCTGATTATGGACTGAAACCTCTACAAGCTATGAGTTAAGTAAACCTTTCCCCCTTTAACTCTGCTGTCAGGTATTTTGTCTCAGCAATGAGAGAAAACTAAGATAGTAGTAGCTCAGGTAACGTGGACAGCTGGGAAACAAGAGGTAGAAGGGCTTTTTATCTTTTTTCTTTTTTTTTGGTACTGGGGATCAAACTCACGATCTCACGCTTGCCAGGCAGGCACTTAAGTCACTGAGCTAAATTCCCCAGCCCATAGGGATTTCTATCTTTAAATTCTGAACTACGTGCATATCTCAGTTTTTTTTTAAGTATGCAACAAACTTTTTTAAAGCCTTAAAAAAGAGATCTTCTTCCCAAGATCTGGCCTGATACTTGTATCCAATCATTGCTTAATATCTTTTGTTTTTGTTCTGTTTTGTTTTGCTTTTTTTTTAATTGGGGATCAAACTCATGACCGCATGCTTGCAAGGCAGGCACTTACGCTGCTGAGCTAAATCCCCACCCCCTTTTGCTTTTTGAGACAGAGTATCGCAGTATAGTTCAGGGTGGCCTTGAACTCACTATGCAACCCAGGCTGGCCTGGAATTCACAGTGATCCTCCTGCCTCAGCCTCCGCGTGCTGGGATTACAGGCCTGCATCACCAGGTTCACTGGCTGCCTAAAGGTCTTTGAAAGAATGAAAGTGACTTTCCCATCTAAGAGTGAAGCATTCCCCAAACACAAGGAATTGTAAAGGGACAAACTGGGTGAAGCAGCATAACTGAGAACTGCTTGTGCCTTGGGGACTACTGACCTTCAGTCACTGAGTACACAGGGAGGGGAGGCTGTGCGAAGCGGACTCTGCCTTTCGGCCCACCACAAAGAGCCTTCAGGTAGAACAGCTTCATGACTTTTAAAACAGGGAATTTCTGAGGCAGCAGCTTACTACTAGCTGAAAACTACTAGCTTCAGCACAAATACAATCTCAGCTGAGACGTATTTCCTTTATTCACTAAAACACAGGGCAGTGAGGAAGGCAGGGCAGTTGGTGAGAACTATGAGCACAGCCAGGAGGCAGGAAGCTTGTGGAGAGTGGCAACTGAATCAGCTGCCCTGGCCACCCCAATCCAGTGACTTACAGGGACACCATCTGTTTGTGTAATCATACGTTCGTTCATTCATTCATTCATTCATTCATTCAGTACTGAGCAGCCTAGTCCACGCTGGCCTACGCCGTCTTCAACACACTCAACCCACGACACTAAAGCCCCAGTTAGCCTCTGTCCATCATCAGTGGTCAGTCCTCACTGCAAAGCACAAGTCAGCTTGGCCTCTCACAGTGATGTCAGTAACTGTAAAGCAAAGGCACAAAGATTACCTGCAGGACACAGCTGGCCCAGGACCACGCCATGTGCAAGGAAGAGTCTGATGGCCCCAAAGAGATTCATAGCAAAGCATAAATGCTGCCAGGCATGGTGATACACGCCTGTCACCCTGACACTTGGATGGCTGAGACAGGATGATTGCCCCAAGTTCAAGGCCAGCCTGGGCTACATAGTGAGCTCAAGGCCAGACAGAACTACATAGCAAGACCCTGTCTCAAAAAAAAACAAAAAAAAAAAAGCAACCCACTTCAGCCAGCAGGAACAGCCCAGCAGCATACTCAGAGAAAGTCAAATTCAAACAATTTTTCTAAAGGTTCCTTCACATTATTTACAATTTCAAAGTAAATTTACTTTATTGGCAGGATGGAATCCTTTATTTTTTAATGTCCTAAAATAAAAGTTCACAAAACTGCTATGATACTGAGCTGCATGACAACCCAGAGTGGGAACTAAAAAAAGGTGAACACTAATGCCTTGGAGATCAGGAAGCATTTACATAGTTCAACTGTTAAAAACAGCTCACTCCCTGCATGCGCAGCGTGCCGTCCGTATACACAGTATACAAGTCCTTCAGGGAGCCGGGAGACCTTTCGACGGCTCCTCGGGCGCCTCCATATGCTGGTCCTGGCTGACTTCTTCCTCGGGCTGGTTTCCGTCCAAGGCAGCTTGGGCTCTGGCATTCACGTGACTACCTTCCAGTTGCTTAAAAGACCAGACAGAAGTGTGTCACACAGATGTTACCATTTTCACTCAATTAACTGGCTGCAGCCATGTGATGAGGCACATTCCACCACTGAGGAAAAATTTACCACTAATATCTTGTCAAATTCTTTTATGAAGAATGGTAAACAGCATAATAAAAATGTCTGCAGAATTGTATTTCTCAGAGTCCTAACGACAACTCACTTGTCCCAAGTAGTAGCCATTACCACAATTCCAGCATACTCACTCACATGTATCCGACCTGGAATTTAAGAACATGAGCCCAGGCTGGAGAAAGAACACCAAGCTGCTCTTTAACTTCTGGTAAACAGGCAAAGAAATCGGCTGTACTGACTTCTTGTGCACGCTGGGGATCACACCTGGGCCTCACACAGGCTGGACACGCGCTCTACCACTGAGCTACACGCAGAGACCAAGGAAAACAGCTTTAACGGTAAAATACTCACGCTCCTTGCCACTCCTACTCGTCTTAAAATGACACCTTGTGCCAATAAAGATTTCCCTGCTTCTGAGAATAACTTCTCTTCGTCTGTTTCCCCAAGATTCTGCAGTTCAATGTACTTCTCCACGAACCTGGAATTCCAAGCAGCCACATCTCAGCCATACAATGTCTGGGGTGACAAGATGCGACATCCTAGCACTGAGCACGTCTTCAACAGGCATTCCTGTAGCTACACCTTTTTCTCAAGTAGAAGTCAACAAAGCGTCTCAAACTGATAGTAAAATCTTTGGCAGGCAAGAGGGAGAGGGACCAGAACTTAAAAATGGCTCACCGTTGACAGGTAGATTTGAAGTTTGGATTGAATAGATCAAAAGCTTTTTGACCAGATCCATAAGCAGAGTAAAATCTCCTACAAAATACAAACAACACAAAAATCACATTTCTTCTTCCTTCTGTGCCCCAATTCCCCAGGCAGGAAGTAACATTAACCGGTTTCTTGTGTACTACCCAGAAATAGCCCTCCAGGGCACAAGCACTTACCCATCTTTCATTTTTTGTCCCAACCACATTCTTCAACCTTTAAAGGATGAGAAATCCTGCTCTACATCTTTTTATTTATTTCTTTTCGTCTTTTTGAGACAGGGTTTCACTATGTAGTTCACACCGGCCTTGAACTCGCAGTGACCCTCCCTCCTGCCTTCCTCGAGTGCTGGGATTACAGGCATGCACCACCTGCCCAGCCTGCACCTTCTCTTTCTTTAAACTGAAGTAAAATTCCCAGATCAAAAAATTAACCCTTTTTGAGCTGGGCCTGTTGGTGCACGTCTATAATCCCAGTATTCAGGTGGTTCAGACAGGAAGATCACAAATTCAAAGCCATGGGGCTGGGGATTTAGCTCAGCGGCATAAGCGCCTGCCTTGCAAGCCTGTGGTCATGAGTTTGATCCCTGGTACCAATTTAAAAAAAAAAAGAAAATTCAAAAAGCCAGTCTGAGTTACACTGAGCCTCAGCTCAGGGTGGACTACCGAGCAAGGCTCTTCCCCAAAAACACTTGGTTGTTTTTTCTTTTTGTACCAGGAATCGAACTCACAACCTCATGCTTGCCAGGCAGGCACTGTGCCACTGAGCTGTATCCCAGGTAAAAAAAATATTTTAAAAAGTAGATTTTTAATGACACTGAGTGATATTTAGCACAAAGTCATGTAACTATGAAGTCCACCTAGTTTTAAATATTTTCATGCTCCCAAAGGAGGTCCCTATACCTACTTAACAGTCATTCCCCATTTCTTCCTCTTTTCATCTTGCCTTTGTAACTTATTATTTCTTAGAGAATCAGTGCGCACAGGCTATTTCCAGTCCTTTGCTGCATTACAGACTGCTACAAGGACTACCTGTGTCTGTGTACTGTGCAGACAAGTCTATGGAATACATTCACGAAAATGGTATCATTGAATCAAGGCATTGCAGTTGTAAATAAGCCTTCTGGGTAACCAAAATGCTTCCCAAAGCAGCTGTTCCAATTTACACTTTCATGAAAGTATGAGTGCTGTGTGAGACCAAAAGTACAAATAAGGACCAAAATGAGTATGAGAGAGGAGAGAGCGCAAGGAAAGAAAGTAAAAGAAAAAAAAAAAGACAAAAGAAGGAAAATACAGAAACAAAGCTTTGTAAAAAGGGAGGGTAGGAGGGATTGGAGGGGAGAAGAATGGGGAGAAAAAGAAGTGATTTTGTGTACAGGTACAAATTCACTGTGATGAACGTGATCATTATGTATATCTAGAATGTACCAAGAAAATCGAATGTTAAAAAAAAGTATAAGTGGCACCTATTTCCCTATACCATCTATGGGAAAAAAAAAACCAGCCAGAATGCCACCAATAAAAGAGTATGAGTTGGAAAATGTTTTGCTGCAGTCTTAGCAACACTGTAAAGTGGGAAAGAGGATTAAAGTAACTGAACAACTAAAGCACTGTAATGAAACTCTTAAATGCTTTCCAAGAAACATTTTTCATATGCATGGTCCTTTTATAATCCTGTTGATGTTAATGCTTTTGGATTACATAATTACTATGCCATTGACAAAAATCCAATGGATCTTGAAACTACTAAGAAGAAAATGGACAGGTTTGATTTTGCTATACTTAATTGACTAGACAATTATTGTGAAGATAATGAGATATACTGTGGTACCTATTACAGTTATCCCGGTAACCTGCTGTGAAGTTCTGTACCAAAGTCACTGCACTGTCTCAATTGGCTTTATTCTGTCTTGTTCTGTTGTATTTCTACTACCTTCAAAATAAATTTAAATTTTTTTTTAAAAAAGAAGAAAATGGACAATGAAGAATATAAGGATGCATATGAATTTGCTACAGATGTAAGATTAATGTTCATGAATTGCTACAAATACAATTCTCCAGATAATGAAGCACTGGCAATGGTAAGAACGCTTCAGAATGTTTTTGAAATGCACTTTGTCAAAATTCTTAATGAACCTATTGAAAACACTCCTGTATGTAACATCACAACAGCCACTCAAAAAAAAAAAAAAAAAAAAAAAACCCTTAGTAAAGAAAGCAGCAGTGAAGCCTCCTCTGAAGATAATTCTTCTGATGATTCTGAAGATGAACAAGTTGTTCTGCTTCAGGAGCAGCTTAAAGCTGTTCACCAACAACTATAGACTTTGTCCCAAGCACCTTTCCATAAGCTAAAGAAAAAAAAAGAGGTCTAAAAGAAGGAAAAAAGAGAAAATATTAATAACAGAGATGAAAATTTAAAAAAAAAAAACCTTTCAACTAAAGTAAAAGTCCAAAAGCAATCAACTAAAGAAGAGGAAGAAGTCTTTACTCCTAAATCTGAAAGTAAAGATAATGCTAAGCCTATGAACTACGATGAGAAAAGGCAATTGCTTTTAGATATAAGCACACTCCCTGGAGATACACTGGGTGGGCCAAGTAGTTCATATAATGCAATCATGAGAGTTCTCCCTGCAAAGTTCCAATCGTGATGAGGTGGAGATAAACTTTGCAACACTAAAACCATCAACACTGAGAGAACTAGAAAAATACGTTGTGGCATGTCTAAGAAAAAAACCACTAAAACCCCATGATAAGAAAGTAATGAAGTCCAAAGAAGAAATCCATTCCCAGAAGAAACAAGAGCTGGAAAAGTGGTTACTGGAGGTCAACAATCAATTAAATTATGGAAAACGTCAAGCAAAATCTGAGAAGCCACAGTCATCCACAGTGGTTGGAACTGAATCCCGCTTGAGTAAGAACAGTAGCAGCAGCAGCTCTGCTGGGTCTGGAAGCAGCAAGAGTGATTCCAGCTCCTCTGACAGCAGTACCTCGGAACCAGGAAACCAGTATAGTTGGTGACTATTTAGATTTAGATTACCTCAATTACAGAGGAAGGTGATGCCCTGGTATTCAAGGGAACGAAAAGCAGTATCTAAAGCTGCAGCTCAGTGAAGGAAGATGCTCTTGGAAGGCAGTGATGATGACAGTGCTGATGACACTAAGCAAGATGATGCAGCGGGTGAAGACTCTGAGAACGACACTGAGTCTGATGAGAGTGAAGTTAATGGGGAAGACTTCACCATGAGGAAAAGTAAAACAGAAAAAAAGACGGCAGTCGACCCTTCTCCAGCTACAATCAAATCACAATCTCAGTCCTCACCGTTACGAGGTTTCTTTGTCTTTAGAGGCCACTAGGAAACCATTATAAATACACAGTTCTTTAGCTGAAAGCTAAAGCAAGTGGGTCCCACTAGCATCTAGAAGTAGCAGCAACAAGTCAATGTCCCCGTCTTGGCTTATCCAGATTACACAAGTTAAACCTCTGCATCCAAATGCCACTAGTAGCCACATGTGGTAATAGAGAAATGTTTGATTGAGAGAATCACAGTTTTGCAAATGTGTTAACATTTGATTTGCATTTCTAGTAGAGGAGGGTATTGTAATATTGAAGAATCCTTTATCATATCATAGAAATGATCTTTATCCATTTATGTCCTCTGAAAAGCTCTTCAGGACTTGGGAAGAGGTCTGTTTGTAAGTTAGTGTCGCATGTCTGTTTTCTTATGTATCATAAGTCACCGTCATTAAGTGGTTATCAGAGGAGGTCCATGCTGTTCTCTTCTAGTGGCGTGATGTTCCATCCCAGCCCTGTCTATTTATGACCATTATCATTTTTTTCACAAGGTATTTCTGAACTCCTACAAGCTATT
The DNA here is from genome assembly GCA_004027295.1 of Dolichotis patagonum. Taxonomy (NCBI): domain Eukaryota; kingdom Metazoa; phylum Chordata; class Mammalia; order Rodentia; family Caviidae; genus Dolichotis; species Dolichotis patagonum. The sequence continues at coordinate 65,961 of PVJX010001892.1, forward strand.
TAAATTACACTGTCAAGTTTTATTTCAAAGATGTTTTGTATTTTGGCCAAATCTTACAATAACAGTTTGGAAATATTTTACATATTAAGATGGTTACTGCTCTATGGAATGTGTTCTCTATTTGGAAATAGATGGTTATTGTATGGCGAATTTAATGACATTTTATGAATTCTTCATTGTCAAAGATCTTAAATAAAAGCGAGAAAGTTAAAACAAAAACAAAACCAAAACCTAACATGACTATTTGAAAGGGCAGTCAGTAAACTCCCAATGAGAGACTGGCACTTCACAGTTAAGATGTGTACACGGGGAGGCTGAACGTGGCCACTGATGGACTTTCTAACTCACCCTTCTTGAAGTTGCTTCAGAGTGCTAATAAAATACTCATGGCTAGTCTTCAAATAGTCCCAACCTTGGTCCTCCATCCTTCCGCCATCAAGGACTTTTCTCTGCTAGCTCCCTCTGCTAACTATATTGTTCATTCATTCATCCATAACTTCTTCATTTGAGGGACATGAGCAGTGGGCTAAGCAGTGAAATGACAATGATGAGTATGACAGCGTGTGGCCCGTGGTAGTGTTTAATAAATGTATGACTCAGGACATGTGTCTGGTAAGCAAAGCTATTAAAAATAGTCTAAGACCATAACAGGTGCAATGTAACAAAGTACACAGTATACCAAAGGGGTGACATAACACAGAGGCGACAGAGAACAATCTCTAGGAAAGTGACATCTAAACCGTTCTTTACCATGAAAAAAATAGAGAAGACGGCACAGTGGCACATGCTTATAATCCCAACCCTGTGGGAGGCAAAGGCAATTGAAGATCACAAGCTCCAGCCCAGCCTGAACAACCTGGTAACTTAATGAGATACTGTGTCAAAATAAAAAACAGAAAATTGGCTAGGGATGTAGCTCAGTGTGAAGGTCCTGAGTTCAATAATGAGGATCACAAAAGATAGACAGATAGGTAGATGGACAGAGAGATAGACAGTTTTAACAATGTTGGTGGAAGAACATTAGAAGCACATTTCTGAAGGTTATTCATGTTGAGGGAAAAGGGGAATGAGATTAAAGAATAAATATTTCTAATTGTTTCAATACCTGTTTTGTACTTTGAACCTGACTCAGAAAAAGATATTTGAATTACTGAAAAAGACCTTCCCGACACAGTAAACTGAAAGGTAGTAAGACCAAAAAGAAAAAAATTGCAATAAATTAGACATACAAGCTTAAATACTGCATGGTTTCTCTATATGAGAACCCAAAAGAGAAATAAAGAGTAAAATAAGAGACAGATAATAGGAAAGAGAGATCCTTTGTAAAAGGGAAAGGGACTAAGAAATGGAGGAGGAAGGGAAGAAGAAAAGAGGACGGGAAAAAATTAAGATGTGTTATATCCATGTACCAAATGCGCAGGAGGAATGTACTATGTAATGCAAACATGTACAATACAAATACAAATAAACTTTCTTTCTTTCTTTCTTTTCTTTTTTTTTTTTTGGTACTGGGGATCAAACTCATGACCTTGCACTTGCCAGGCAGGCACTTAAGGCACTGAGCTAAACCCCCAGCCCAACTTTCAAAATTTAAACTTTTTTTAAAAAAAATTGGCAGAATGCAACTCATTTAGGACCCCTCCTGTCTCTCAGGAGCTACTCCAATTCCCTATTCCTTTTCTCCAATGAATTTTCCAAGGTTATCGGAACCTCCAATGTTCCATAGAATTCATTCTTTGACTTTTCGGAACACAAACAGCCTATCTGACATCTAGTATTTCCCCTATATCACTCAGAGGTATTGTTATTATTATTAATAATAACAATAATGGTTAACCTGTGAAACCAATAGCATTTCCCCTATTATCACTCAGAGGAAGGTTTCATGGTAAAGACTGGGTGTTCAGCCAAGGTGGTGGCAAATGTCTGTAATCCCAGCACTCAGGAGGCTGAGGCAAGAGGATTGCCACAAGTTCAAGGCCAGCCTGGGCTACAAAGTGAGCTAAAGTCCAGCCCCAACTGCATAGCAAAATCTTGTCTCAAAATAACAAAAACCAAAAACAAAAAGGCAGATTTGAATGTACAAAATATCCTAATGGTCAGCACAATGCCTGGCACGTAGACAGTACCACAGAAAACATTTGTAGAAAGAAATAATCAATTTCCACACTTTTAAAAAAAAAAAAAAGAAGCACTGTTAATAGCAAATAATACCACCCTGAATGAGCCCAATCACATCTGACCAATGGCAAATATTGGATGAAAAATGTTCGCAATGTATTACTTTAATTCTACAAATATTATAATATCTTTAATTCTAGAAAGAATTTTTATTGATAAATAGTAACAATTACTAAAATACATAAGAGAAACAAACTCTTCTTTTTTCTTTTTTCTTTGGTACTGGGGATTGAACTCATGACCTCACACTTGCCAAGCAGGCATTTATGCCACTGAGCTAAACCCCCAGCCCTAAATTTTTCAAAACTAAAATTAAAATGGCCAATCAACAACAAAATGGGGAAATATCTTACTAATCAAAGAAACAAATTAAAATTTCTGGACACTATCTTAAAACCACCTATAGCAGAAAAAAATTAAACAATTATCAATGCTGACAAGAATAAAGAACTCTGATAATCAGAGTACAAGGTAGGACAACCTTTTAAAACAAACTAGTAAAAGTTCACATTGTCTGACTTAATTCTAGCAGTAGAAATCCCTCCTTAAGGAAATAATGAGTGTTACAAAGAAAGATATATATTCAAAAATACTATTTGTTTTGGCTAATAATTCATAAATACCATAATATCCAATGCAAGGACAAGGATTAAGTTATAGAACCCAACAGGCTAATATATTTTCAAATACATAACATGTTAAAATGCTTACAATGTTAAGTAGAACACAAATTATTTGTATATTACTGATTCTCTATGTGTATATATGTAGGCATACATATAGAAAAGAAATATATCCAAATGTTAATAATAACAATGGTTAACCTGTGACATCAAACTCATAGAACTACATCTCTGGTCTTTCTTTTATTTTTTGAGATAGGCTCTAAATTTCCTGGGCTAGTGTTAAACCTGTGAGGCCCCTGCCTCAGCCTCCTGAATAGCTGGGATTACAGGTTAATACTTACTTAAAGTTTATTTTGTGCCAGCCACTGAACTAAAAACTCTGTATGCATTTTCTTACTTTGTCTTTACTACTCTATAGGTACTATTATTACATCTTACCATATGAAAACTACTACTTACAGGGATAATTTGCCCAAGCTTCTAAGTGGCAGAACTTCCTTCAAACTATTGTTTTTAGATAGTGAGACTACAGGTGATTTGTGCCTTCTTCTTTAGGCTTTTTGTTTCTAAAATTTTATACAGTAAGTTTCTATTACTTTTATAATAAAAGAGAAAGTAGATGCTAAAGAAGCAAAGTGTGCAAGCACTATTCCTGAAATTTCTAGTGATGCTGCGCATGGTGGCACATGCTTACAATCCCAGCGCTTAGGAAGCTGAGGCAGGAGGATCCCACAAGTTCAAGGTCAACCTTTCTACATAGTCAGTTCAAGGCCAGCCTGCACTATACAAGGAACCTATGTCTCAAAAAAATGAAAAACAAAACCAAAACAATTTCTAGACTGTTTCACATTCCTTGGACTTCTAAAAGGTCCCTTTGTCTGAATGTCTTCAAAGATCCCAACTACTAGGCCACAGACCCTGTACCTCCTATCTCCACTCCTGGAGAAGGCACAATGACCAACCTAAGTTTTGAAATCAGAGATGTGATTCCCAATCGCCACCCTTCCATGTAACCAAAGAAGAGTCTCTTAAGTTGATAAAAGCTTACTAATAGTACAGTGGCTGGCCCTAAGCAGATGTGCAAAAGACACCCGCAATGATGTGTCGGCTGCTCGGCTCCACATTCCACTCCTCAAGCTTCTGTTCCCTCTCACCTTAGGGAGGGCTGCCGCCGCCCCACTTACAAGACCACCTCCACCAGGGAGGACCCTGGCTCAACGTCTTCTTCAAGTCACCAGATCGCTACCTAAACCTTTTTCCGTTCTCAATTTCTCTTGCAACCTGATGACTACACGGGCTGCACACTCACGCTCTAATCCGATCTTCGTGGTACAAGATGTCCTGGATGGGCGCTTTGGCTTTGCCATATCGCAAGCGGGGCCTTTGGAAGACTGGTTCCCTCAGTGGTGGAAAGGCCTGATATATGTCATACCAGAGAGGCTTCTCCTTCAACACCCCAGCTCGAAGCAGGTCCCGAGTCCTTAGAGAGGGAACAGAACCAAGGTCAGTGGCTTACAACAGCTTGCCAAAGCCCCTGAATCTGTCTGGCACAGCCTACTGCGTCCAAGAGTGTGCAGTCTGTAGAACAAGAGGAGAAAGAGGCAGGAAGTGTCCCCACCTACGAGAAAGACACCGTCACATTCCACGCCAGCCTAACCTCGCTCGGGGTGAAACCCTTCTATCTTCTGGTGCGCGTCCCATCACGGAAAATGCAAAGACGTTACAGTCAGGGCCATCAGCCCCTTCCTCGAGACAGCCAACTGGGGGATGGAGGGTTCACGACATGAATTTGAGCAGACGCCGACGAACACAACTGCTCGGAGCTAGTAAAGCACGACAGCCTCCCTCGGCTAGGACCCTCGCCCCAGCGGAAGGCTTCGCCCAGCCCGCCCAAAGAAGAGCATGACCCAGAGAACCCCTGCCTGGAGAGGTATTCTTAGCCCACTCCCAGCGCCGCGCACACACCGCGAGAAGACGCTCCCCACGGTTTCCAGCCGGCTCCCAGCCATGGCCGCGTAGGGTAGAGTCCACAGCCAGCCGCAACCGGAACCGGAAGTGGCGGCAAGTAAAGGGAGAATAAGTTGCTGGCCGAGCCAAGGATCCCGCATTTAAACCACATCCCAAAACGGAGGGTGGGGCCAGGCAGAAGTAAATGATCAGCCGAGAACAGACACTCTCACTGGTTTCTTGCCAGATTCAGACTAGAGCATTCGATAGTAGAGCCCAAAGGGAGGGAGAGAGCCAAAACCAAGCAAAAGTAGCAAGTGACTTATCCAGGGGAAGGATTATGTATGGTGTTTGCTTTATTCGTTCTGGCTTTATGAAGCCAACTCCTTTCCAGAAAGTCCGGCCTCGGAGAGGTAATACTGTGTGTCGGCGAGGGAGCGGGAGGTGGGGGGAAGGCGCGGCCTATGATAGGACAATAGAGGCACAGGTTTGAGGTCACCAGCTCTAGAGCTGGACTCAGCCTAATCTTGGTCAGAGTCACAGGCTACGGAGAACAGAAGCCTACCGAAGGCCCTTTCTCAAATCACACTGGACTCCAGGCTGTGTAGCGCTTTCCACCTGAGCCCTTAGTCCCAGGAGTGTCACCAGCGTCCCCTAGTCACAGGGATGCTTCCTATCCCTGAGTTTCCTCCGCTAGAGGAGCCTCTGGCTCGCTGCTCCTTGGACCTTGAGAAGTAAGTGTCCGGAACACGCAGGTTACACAGAGAGTACTCCAAAATGTGGAGAAAGCAACTCTCGTTAAACTGTTAAAAATAAGGGGCTGAGCCGGGAGTGGTGGAGCACATGTCTGTAATCTCAGCACTCAGGAAGCTGAGGCAGGAAGATCACCATGAGTTCGAGGTCATCCTGGGCTGTATAGTGAGTTCAAGGGATCCTGAATTACATAATGAGACCCTGTCAAAAAGGGGGGCGGGGCTAGAGGTGTAGCTCGGCAATCATACTAAAGGGGAAGTACTCCATAGAAACCAAAGCAGAATGTGTTCAGGATACTTGTGCAGAAATTGTCATTGCAGCATTATTTGTAATATGAGAAAATCCAAAAGAAAAAGATGAGAAAATCCACCGAAAAGTGTCTGGAAAATTATGGTTCATGCATTTAAGGGAATCCTGTACGGCTGTTAAAATGAAGCCAGACCCATGTGTATTCACCTAGACTGATATCCACAGCTTATGGCTAAATGAAAAAGGGAAGTTGCAGAAACGCCTTTAGTGGAATCCTAATCTGTCAAATGAAAAATAAAACCAAACATCCATCTGTGCGCCCGTGTTTGAGGGTAGAAGGCGTGCTGAAGGACAGACCAGCCTGTAATTATGGCAGGGGATAGGGGTTGACTGCAGAGAATGGAGAAATTTTCTCCCCTTATGTATGTCTTAGAGTTTAACTTGTAAAGAATTTGTATTCTGCCGGGCATGGTGGCACACACCTGTAATCCCAGAAATCTCAAGGCTTAGGCAGGAGGATGGAGGCAAGTTTGAGAGACCATCCTTGGCTACTTACTGAGTTCAAGGCCAGTGTGAACTATATATCGAGACCCTGTCTCCAAAAATTTTTGCTTGGGACTGGGGATTTAGCTCAGTTAGTGAGTGCTCACGTGGCAAGCGTGAGGTCATGAGTTCCATCCCTGGTACCAAAAAAAAATTTTTTTTGCTTGCTGTATTTGTATTTGAGCTCCCTCAACCCTCTTGGGTGCTGGGGAATGAACCCAAGGACTGTCCTGGGCCAGGCAAACACTCTACCACTAAGCAACATCCCCAGCCCCTCCAACCCATTTGTTTATTCACTTAATTATTTAGAAACTTGGTCTTGCTAAATTATTTAGAAACTTGGTCTTGCTAAGTTGTTCTTGTTTCAGGGGAACTTGGGATCCTCCAGCCTCAGCCTTCTGAGTAGCTGGGATTGGTAGTGAGTATACCACCCACACTGGCTCCTTTGTGAAGTGTTTAATTCAGTGTTTTAAAACTGTGTGTGTGCACGCGCGCGCGCGCGCGCGCGCGCGCGCACACACACACACACACACACACACACACACGGTCCCTTGGGAGCCTGTTATGTTTGTCAGCAGGAAAGAGCCTGAAATCATCCCAAAATCCTCCCACTCCAAGGGAGGTTCCCCAGGGGGAAGCAAGACCTGTTTGATGAGCAGTTAGTACTTGTTTTTGTTATCTCTGTGAATCCACAGTCTACTCTGTAGGTAGCTATTATCATGCTTATTACAGATAAGAAAGCAAGGCCCCAGGAGGTTAAGTAATTTGTCTGATAGGCAACCGATTGAGCCAAGATATAGTTCAGCCTGGCCCCTTTTCAGGACCCTAAGATGCTACCTGGTCTCGCCTCATGCCTAACATTAGAGAGTGAACAGCTGGGAAGGTCCAGCAAAACTGGCCTGTGAAGCAGGGGACACAGTGGACTGAAGCTAGTGCTAAACTGAGAGGTGGACTTCACTGCTGCCTCCTGACCTTTTGGAAGACAGGAGACGGCACAGGGCTCTGACTCTTGCTCCCTGGCCCTGCGGAGGTCTAGAAGACTGCTGGGAAGACAGCAAACATGCTCCTAGCTAAATATAACCTTCCCAGGCCTCCTATCAGCTTTCTCATTGTGTCTAGACCAGAGCTATCTGCCAGCCCACACCACAGCGCACTTCCCTTCTCCCACCAGGGCATGCTCTCCAAAACCAGCGGTCAGTCTGCTTAAGAATTAGAAAGGATGATTCCAGGAGCAGAGAGGAGAGCCGAAGACCCCAACCTTCAATGTGGAAGAACAGTCCTTGCAAGACAGGATTTTTCTCTCAAAATCAGTTTCCTCTTTTGAGTTTTGGAAGATCTCCTTTCCAGCATATTTAGTGCTTTTAATGCTTCTGTGACCTAGAGAGCAGGATGTGAGTGGGCAGAGTGGGGGGCCTTGGGGTTGCAGGAACATGGTTGACCAGGAGTCCTCTGAGCTATGAGGCACAGGAAGTACACATCCACATTGTTGGGGAACTGAGGACAGGAAGCAGGGACATTAGGCTTTCCATCATTTTTAGTAGGAGCCACCTACTCGAGGCTGAAAGGGGCTGGCAAGCGACAGGTCCAGCGGCTGTTTCAGGATCACTGCAGCTACAGTGGCATAACCCATCAGCTGCCACCAGGGTGTGCAGCATCTTGATGCCATTGCACAGATGGCTCTAATGTTTTATTTCCTGATAAATGATCCATTCTTCCCACACACATTCAAGCACCTGTCTGCCTCTTCCTGAGTCCTGAGACACCAGCTCCAGGGCAAATGGGGAGGCAAATGCAAACTGACTCATGATATGCTGAATAGCTGGATCGTGTCAGGGCTGCCAGGGTGGCCACACCAAAGCACCACAGACCAGGTGGCTAACACAACAGAAAAGTTCTTGTCTCACAATTCCAGAGCCTGGAAGTCTGAGATCAAGATGTCCGTGAGGTTGGTTTCCCCTGAGGCCTCCTTTCCTGATGGATGGCTGTTTTCTCCATGTCTTTGGCTGATCGTTCCTCCATGAGCGAAGGACTATGTCCTAATCATCTCTTCTTATGTGGGCATCAGGCATATCAGGTCAGGATTGACCCTTAAGGCCTTGTTTCAACTTAATCACCTCTTTGAGGACCAAGTACAGTCCTATTCAGAGGTACTGGGGTTTAGGACTTCCATATAGGAATTGGAGGGTACCCAGTTCAGCCCATGACACTGGAGGGTGCTGTGACTGCTCCAGTGGACCCACAGATCCACGCCCCCACCTGCCTGTGGCACCTGCCAGTCTGCTCTGTGCCGCAGGAGGGTGACTTCTGGGTGCTGCGTCCTCCAGGCCCTGGCTTTCCACTTCCAGCTGGATTCCACTTGGGCCTGCCAGCAGGAGCCTTGGCAAAGGACCGAAGGAAGGAAGAGGGTGGAGTCGGTCTTTGTTCCCCGGCTCCCTCCCTGACCTCCAGGAACATTGGTCACAGCCCTGCCAGACAGCTGCCTGCCAGGACTAGAGACTGCACCCTGGGCTTTCACACTTCTAATTTTTTTTTAATTTTGAGACAGGGATTTGCTAAATCACTAAGTAACCCTTAGAATGTAAGTTCCCTATTTATAAATAGCTCCTTTATTTAAGTAGAGCAAGAGAGTTTGTCAAACAGAAAAAAAGCATCTCCAACTCTGGCACAGCTTTGGGAAGTGAAAAATGCCACATGTTGACAAAACCATGAGCACTGCTACTTACCTGTGGCAGAGAGCTAGGATTGGGGAGCAGTTAGCTGGTTACTTTAAAAGGGGGAGAGCAACAATAATACAGCACACGCAGCCAGGCGTGAAAGCTGTAATCAGCACTCAGAAGGATGAGGCAGGAGGATCACTGTGAGTTGAGTTCAAGGCCAGCCTGGACTACAAAGTAAGCTCCTGTCTCAAGGGGGAAAAAAAGTATATGCAACATACAGCATATGAATTATAGGCCCACTGAGTCCCAGAACAAAGATGACAGGCAAAGAAGGGGGCACCGAAGGGCAAGGAAGGCAAAAGTGCCTTCCTTGAGCTGGGCTAAGGGAGTCCTATGTGCTGGGGGGGAGGGGCTGAGCCTGGGTAATTTGTCATCTTAGCAAGACCCTGTTTCAAAATAAAAAGATCCCCGGATGTAACACTACACATGCACGTGCACACACACACACACACACAGTGCCTTCACCTGTCTTCCAGTGGAGCACTCTCCTGTCTCCTTGGGACCCCCACTGCTGCAGCCCCAGCACACTAGCTGGATGGCTGAGTACTGACCTGCTCTTTCCCTCACAACTCTGTTCTCCCTTTCCTGTCTGTCCCACCGAGCTTCTGTGAGAGCAGGAACCTGCACTTATCTCTGCCTGCGCAGTCCAGCCCGTGCGCTGGCTCAGTTCCGTGCTCCACGAGCAGCATGGAAGAGGAAAACCAAGTTAGGATAAATGCAGATGCCGTGCCCAGCCCTGCCTGAGAGGCCCAGCTGCCCTTCAAGACCTCCCCGGGTACACTGAGCGAGAGAGCTCTGCTTGTGTGGAGATAGGCTCATCCTGCAACACTGGGCAGTCTGGTCACGTCCACTTCCAGCTCTGCACCTCTCTGGTGGACACAGCTTTGGTTTTTTTATTTTTGTTTTTTTCCACTTTTGTCAGTACGGAGACTGAACTCATGGCCTTTGCACTAAGCTACATCTCCAGTTCTTTTAAAATGTTTTATATATTTTTGATATATAAGTGCTAAATGGCTAGGTTGTTGCCCAAGCTGGGCTGAGACTTGTGATTTTCCTGCCTCAACCTCTCAGAGTGCTGGGATTACAGGGATGCACTGCCACACCTGGCTTCAGAACTTTTTGCAAATCCTCTGGGCCTCAGTTTTGTCACCTGTGAAATGGAGACAGTCGGAGCACCCAGCAGAAAGCCTTGTGAGCAAGCAGTCAGTGGGTCGATACCAGCAAAGTGCTTCAAGCGGTTGGCAGCTGGTGTTTAGTAACTGTTCCACACACGAGAGATGATAACGATGTCTGCCCGCTCTGCACGTAGAAGCAGCAATGGCCTAAATCCCATTCATAAGATATTTGCACATGGGTGCCTGCTCTCTTCACCAGACAGGCTTTGCACGCAAGAAGAATCCAGGCAGAGAATCGATGAGCACTTTCTGCCGCCACCAGGCCTGGGAGCGCTGTGGCCCCTCGGCCTCTTTCCACAACCCAGGAAACAGGAGCCAGCTGGCCCGGGTGGGGCAGCACCCTGGCCTCTGATTGTTGGAGCTAAAGGTTAATTGGAATCATTGTGTGATGTTCTCCCCACCCCACCCTACCTTGGCAAAGAGACTAGTCCAAGGCGCTGGCATCGCAGGGCTGGTGTGGGTGCTTCTCTTGCTGGGGAAGTCAGAGCAAGCTGGTCTTTAGATGTACACGGCTGTTGGCCCTGCAGCAAGGCCAGCAGATCGCTGTAGCTGCTGGTTTCAAATAGGAGCCTAAAGAGAATTCTTTCTGTGGTCTGTTGGCCATTTCAGAACTTTGGAAATGGAATGGTCAATTCATCAGAAAGAAATAGCAGGTGAGTATAGTGGACTTTACGGGGCCTGCAGGGGAGAGACCCTGGTGCATCGGGACCTGCACGGTGTGGTTGACTCGGGATGCCGGGAGAACAAGGAGCTCCTTCCCTCTCTGGGGGGCAGTTGAGAGTGTGGCAGACTTTTGGCAGCCTGACGGAGAGAGATCCTGGAGCATCGGGACCTGCACGGTGCTGTTGACTCCGGTTGCCAGGAGAACAAGGAGCCCCTCCCTCTGGGGGCAGCTGAGAGTGTGGCAGACTTTCAGCAGCCTAAAGGAGAGACACCCTGGCACATTGGGACCTGCACCATGCGGTTGACTTGGGGTGCCAGGAGAACAAGGAACTCTTCCCGTCTCTGGGGGGCGACTGTGATCCTGCCTGCCTGTGGGCTGAGAATCAGACATCTCATGTCGTCCTGTTCCCCATCCTGTGTCCCCCCTCCCCCTCTCCCCTGCCTAGCAAGTGGGAACCAGTGAACTACACATCTTGTGAACAGATTGGCTAAGTTATTTAGTATGAACTCTACATAAGCAAAGATAAGGACAACCATTTGGAAGAAAACAAGAGACAATGTGACAGATAGTGAAGATCTCTGGTTGTCTAGCTTTGAAATTTATGCTTATGTCCCATGCTCTTCTGTTTTGTTGTGTTTAATTTTACTCCCTTTTAAAATAAAATAAAAAAATTTAAAAAAATTAAAAAAAGATGTACATGGGTGTCTCCTGGAGATCTTGAGGAATACAGGTTCTGATCCAGGGTGAGGCCTGAAGCTCTGCCTTTCTTTTCTTTCTTTCTTTCTTTCTTTCTTTCTTTCTTTCTTTCTTTCTTTGTTCTTTCTTCTTTCTTTCTTTCTTTCTTTCTTTCTTTCTTTCTTGCCTTGTCTTTTTTGAGACAGGGTTTCACTATGCAGTTCAGCTGGTCTTGAATTCACTTTGTAGCCCAGCCTGACCTCAAACTAGCAGCAATTTTCCTGCCTCAGCCTCCTTAGTGCTGAGTTACAAGCGTGTTCCACCCGCCATGCCAGGCACCATTTCTTTCTTTGTGCAGCATGGATTGAACCCAGGGACCCTCTACCACTAAGCCACATTTCCGCTCTTTCTTTTTGTAAGAGTCTCACTAAGTTTCCCAGACTGACCTCAAAACTCACCACCTTCCTGAGAAGCTGCAAGTAGAAGCATGTATTTCCACACTCACCTGAGAAACTGCTTTTATTCCCCCCAGTACTGAGGATTGAACTGATGGCCTTTGTATACTGAATTACATCCCTGGTCCTTATTTTAATTTTTAATTTTGAGACAGGGTCATGTTAAGTCTCTACGTTTCCCTGGTTAGGCTTGAACTACCTCAGTCTCCCAGAGTGCTAAAAATACAAGAAGCACCAGGTCCAGCTGAAAGCCTGCAACACCAACAAGCTTCTGGCTTGGTATCAGGGCTTCTAGTCTACAGACAGAACAACCAATTTGCCCAAGCTTGTGTCAAAAGTTTTAATGGCCGCCTCAGCTTTAGCACTGAAAGTGCTGCTACCAGACCACACTTGCAACCAGGGAGGTGAGGGAAAGGCTGAGTTTATACTGAGCTTCAGAGCTGTCCACTCCAGAGTCCTCAGAATAATCCTCTTGACATCACAAAGAAGAGTGACACTTAGGGCTTGGGGTGTAGCTAATTGGTAGAGGGCTTGCCAACCATGCCTGAGGCCCTGAGTTCAACCCACAGTACTGCCAAAAGAAATAAGATAAAGGAACAAGATTTTTAAAAAAGGAATAATAACACTTTACTCTCTAGAAATGACACCTAACTCCAGGCCTCAGCCTTCCATCCTAGTTTTGTGGAGACTGAAACTTAAAATTTAATGACCCTTTTAATACAAAACCAAAATAACCCCCTTTAATGCCGGTGGTTTGCAAATCTTGCAAAACAAGATTGTGTGAACAAATTCCCTCCAGTCTGTTTAGCCTAACAGGTGCTCACATGTGGGAAAACCATCTCTTGGTGGTCAGTGACTGCACTTCTGAGAGGTGATCGCCAGGGGGCAGTAGATTTACACAGCTCCTTTAAATTCTGCTAGCTCCAGAAATTTCCACTCTTCTCCTAGCTGGCTCAGCCCGCTAATCCAACAAATTAATCTGTGCTGTGATAATGGGCACAAGGAGTTCATGTGCTGCTCTCTCAATAGCGTATTTTCCATTTAATGGAAATACTAAGAGATTGTTTTTAAACCAGATGAAGAATGTTAGCGGGGGAGTTGGGGCACAGTGCTGTATGGCAGATGTCTGTGGAGATGTTTTGCCACTCTCTGAGAGTCTCTGGAAATAGCATCCATGTGGGGGTCCTGGGCCTTTTCCCCTTCCAGACCCTAACATACAACTTAGCATTTAGGCATTAGCTCTACAATTCAGCTGCCTGAATTCAAATCCAGGTTCTAACATCTATTACTGAATAAGGAATGGAACATTCCTATGCCTCAGTTTCCTTTTTTTGTTTGCTGTCTTGGTTTTTTGAGACAGAGTCTTTGCAATGTAGTTCAGGCTGGCCTTGAACTATGTAATCCAGAGTGGGCTCAAAGTTGCAGCAATCCTGCCTCAGCCTCCCGAGTGGTAGGATTACAGTAATGCACCACCACATCTGGCCTCAGTTTCCTGATGTGTAGAAAATGAGATTAATGCTGATTGCATATCTGTGTTGTAGGTAAAATCATGCCTGTAAAGCACCCCAGAAGAGTGACTGTCATATAATGAACTCTCATCACCTCTATCTTGCTAGCCTTCTTTGTTCATCAGGTCAAACTGTCCTGTTTTTCCTTCAACCACTAAGCCCTACCCCCAAGCAGGTGCTTCAAGAACAGAAGGAAGGTTGAGCCCCAAAAGGGGTACAGTGTTTTCCAGACCTGTGCTCTCCTTACAAGTTGGGGTTAAGCCCCAGGGCCACCGGTAGGGTCAGACTCCAGAGAGCCTGGCTCAGCATTTTGCAAAGGATAAATCTCTATCACCTTGTGGCTCAAGGGAGCCCAACTCTTGCAGATAAGCATGATGTGCAAAGGGTAGATGCTAGGGCCACCATCATGCCTGGTCCGTCTCCGTCCTGGGTCTCAGCCACATGCTTCCACACATACACATGTGTGCGGTGTATGTTCTCTTTCTCACTCTCCCCTCCCCTTTCCTTCTTCCTCTCTGAGGAAGTCACCTTCACTCTCATCTACACTAATAGGCAAAACAATGTATGGCTCTCAAACTTTGCTACACATTATAATCACCTGAGAGTTTATAACCAGATTCTCAGGTGAAATCCCAAACCAGTGAGATCAGAAACTCTGGCATCCACAGTATTTCTAACGTACAGCAAGTTTGAAGCTGTAATGTGCACACGAGTAACCTGAGTCTTTGAAATATGCACACTGCAGTTCAGGAGGTCTGGGCTAGAGTCTGGGATGTACGGGTAGTGCTGCTGCTACTGCAGCTGCTGCTGCTAGGCCACCAAGCAAATCTGAGTGTCCAAGGAGTGGAACCATGGTTCGCAAATGTGAGGATGGATGGATCAGACTCTTCTGAAGGTCTTTTACAATGCATCCCAACTGCAAACTCACTTCGTGTGGAGTAAGGGCTGATAACAGAGATTCTAACACACTCCGCGGTGACGGTGATGCTGCTGGATCTCGGAGCACTCTTGGAGTAGCAGGGAAACACAGCAGGCAGCACAGGGCTTGAGGTCTGGCAGCTCTTGGTCCCTTTCGGCTTAACGGAGTTCTAGCTTTGTGATCTTGGACAAATTACTTAAGCTTTCTGAGCTATCATTTCATCATCTGTAAAGGTGCTGTTACTAGGCAAGGTCAGGTGAGCTAATATGGGCAGCTTATTGTGCCCGTCTTCAGACTTGACTGCAAACTTGAGTTATCTAGGGAGCTTTAACTGGTCTGGAATACTGAGCATCTGGGTATTTCTTTGTTTAGCACCTAAAGGTGTTTGCCACTACACACTCCTTTCTGAGGCAGGGTCTCACTGATTTGTCCAGGCTGGCCTCGAAATCATACTCCTCCTACATCAGCTTCCCAAGTGCTGAGATTACTGGCATGCATGACTGTGCCTGATTAAAAAGATGTAGCTTGTAGGAGTAATAAAACCCAAAATGTGCAATTGCTATTGTAAAAAAGAGAGGAAAAGAAAGTGCTCCAAAGGATATAACTGCATGTGTGTTTAAGTGTGTAGGATTGATAACCATATTACTAAGTTTTTGTTGGGTAGTTGAACAGAACTGTTTGCAGTCTCGCTGTTTAAATGTCCACTTTGTATGCTTTACTTTTGTAACTTGAACAACTATTTCTAAGAGGACAATATGTAATTTATCAACTAGTGATTTCTTACTTTTTTTGAAATTATGTATTATTTCTACCCTTTTTCTGTTATTTTTTCTTTAAATAAAATTTAAAAGAAAGATGTAGCTTCACTCCCCCCCCCCAGTGCTAGAAATTGAACCCAGAACCTTCTGCATGCCAGCTGAGTACCAGTGAGCTACATCCAGCCCCTACAGAATTTTTTTTAAAGTATTTGCATACAACCAGTACTAGGGAGTAATCTAGTACATGGTGTGCAGTGGAATCACACTAATTCACCCAAGTTTCTGACTCACAGGGCTGGCCCAGGACTGGGACTGGGAAGCGGCCTTTCTAACAAGTCCCAGGTAGGGCTGGCGCTACACTCCAAGGCCTATACTGATGGGCAGCTGTCAGTGAGTCAGGTGCAGAGCCAGGACAGTGGCAGCCGGCTGTCCCAGACATGCCGTTATGCAAACCCACCTGGGTTAGGTGGGGTGGGGCCAGAAGAAAAAGTTGGTTGCCTGGGACCGTGGCATCAGAGGGGCGAGAGGCAGGCTTGGCCGTGGTGACCCAGAGGCCAAGAGCAAGACAGAAGCTACTGGGAAGACTTCAGCTCACCACGAGGAAGCAGGTTTAACCTCGAGAGCAGCCGTGTTTGGAAATAGCATTGGCTTCCTCTGCCTGAGGCCTCTTTTCCTGTCCTGTGTGAACAGGGGAGCTGCAAGGTTTCCTGTTCCCTTTGAAGTCTTGGGCTCTCAGGCCCTTGCCCTCCAGCCGCCTTTAATCCAGAAGCTTTCTGTTTATTTAGGCAATTGACCCGGAGCAGGGGCAGCAGCTCTCGCAGCAGGGCCCTGGCTCTCCCCAGGCCTTTCCTTTGCCTATCAGCCAGGGCTGACTTCCCTGCAGCAAAGAGGAAGCCAAGGGCTGGACAAAGCCAGAGGGTGAGGTTTTGGTGCAGGGCAACAGGTGTCACCTGGAGAGTGCAGCAGGGACAGAGCTGGTGCCCTTCAGGGCCTAGAAATGCTGGAGAGTCGGGGGTGGGGTGGGGAGAAGCAGGTGGCCCAAGGGCAGGACACATCTCAGGCGGCCAAGACTTGTGCACCAACAGAGAAGAGACAAAGCGGGGGACGGGGAGGGGGGTTCCAGCCCACAACTGCAGGCCACATCAGAGCACCAAGAGAACACCAAGTCTTTATTACAGGAGTTCCTATGAAACAGCTCCAAGAAAAAACCCACACATACAAGAAAAAAAAAAAAAAACAATACAGCAACACACAGAGACTTGGGGCTGGGGCTTACCCCCTGCTGTGCCTAGCCCTGGCCGGAAGGAGTTGGGATAGCAAATGGAGCCCCCAGCACCCCACTTCCAAACTTGGTCACGCTGCCGGCTTGAGGGCACTCGGCCGCGCCGAATCGCAGAGGGGCAGCGGAGCCGGGGCGCAGAACGAGGCGCGATCCTGGCTCACCCTCGCCACGCCCCAGTACCTCACGGCCACCGGCGCCCCACCAAATACTGTATCGGATCCCACTCCCGGCCCGCGACCCGGTAGCCCGCGCCGGGAAAGCTGGATTTGCTGGGCTGGTTGCGCGCCCAGGTCCGGGGAGAGACGCGCCTCCCTCCCCTTGGCAGTGGTGTTGCCCGTTAAGCGTAGGTGGAGTCAGAGTCCTACTCCGGTCACTTTCTGGGTTTTGGCAGCCGCCCCCACCCAGCCCTGCGCCTTCTCCAGGGTGTCACTCTGGAGTCCCTCCATGGCCCACCCTTGGAGGACAGAGTATGCCTGGCCAGAGTCCTCCAGCTCTGAGACCCCCTCCCCCACCTCTGCTGGGAGGAGGGGTGCTGAGGGTCGCTCCCCGGGGCACACTGATGAGCGCCCAGGGTTTCCTCCTGCCCGAGGCTCCCGGTGGTACTGCAGCCCCTGGGAAAGGCTGAGATGCAGGTGGCCTCGGGAAGAAAGGGCACAAGGTTCCCAGAGCTGGGGACAGGGGTAGGAGATTAGGCAGTCTGACACCTGGCTGGCGAGAGGGGGAGGGTGGAAGGCAGGAACTCGCCTCCAGGCCTAAGAGCCTCCTTAGGGTGATCCTGCCCTTTCCCAAACTCCAACCTCTGCACTTCCTGGATTTTTTTTTTTTTTTTTTTTTTTTTTGTAAGAAGGAAGGGGTGGTTCCTGCATTTCCCCCACTGCTGTAGAAAAGCCTGGCTGCAAAGGAGGCTGTGATTGGCTGCTGCCTCTGCCCCAAGTTCCCTCCTCCAGTCACAGGATGGCAACTCCAAAGTTCTAGGTCCCATGGAAGGTGGCAGTGGCTGGGCTGGACCATGGCTGGAGGACCACCCGGCCTCCGAAATCAAGCACCATCAGTCCGGCTGCATCCGGGCCCTTTAGCAGGGTGCCGTGTTGCTCTCCAGCTGCCCTTATCGGGTCAGAGCATCCCTGACGAGGTGGAGCTGCGGGCACCTGGCAGGGAAAAGGGGTGAGTGAAGTCTTTTTTTCAAAGGAGTCCACTGGCTGAGCGCCATGGTGCACAACTGTAATCCCAGCACCCTGGGAGGCTGAGGCATGAGAATCACAAGTTCTAGCCAGCCTAGGCAAAACTTAAGTGACTTAACAAGATCCTATCTCAAAATAAACAGTGAAAGGCAGGTTAGGGATGCAACTTAGTGTGAAAGCCCTGGGTTCACGTCCCAGTATGGGGGAGGGGCGCGTCTTTTTGGTCAGTGGTTTCTAAAGAAATATTTTTGGGCATAAGATACCAAAAGTCAGGAGCTCCCTTCTTCCTCCTCTCTTCGGGGGATGTAACCTGGGAATTCTGCCTTGGGTCATCCTAGTGGCCTGCAGAACAGCAGGGGCTCAGCCGCTGCAGAAGGAGCGGGGGGATGGGGCCGGGAGGAAGTGGCTGTGTGCGGAGAGCGCTGAGGTGGGGCAGTGCCCGCCCACTGCGCTGGCTAGGATCTTAGATGAGCTGCGCCAAGGGGGTCGTAGGGCAGAAAAGCAAAGTAGGGCCAGAACCCGGTGGGTCCCAGACACCAGGCTGAGGTGTCCCTGAGGCTTTGCTGGGGAGGCCCACACAAAGAGCAAGGGCGAAGTGGGACCAATGTGGCTAAGTGGGCGGCAGCTAGGGCTACTAAGGAGGTGATGAGCTATGGGCGGAAGACACGGGGATGAGACGTGGAATGAGGAAGCAGGAGGAGGGACTGCCTGGCTTTCAGGGAGCTGACGTCCAGGGTTGGAAAGACAATCGCAGTGCAGCTGGGGATCGAAGCCCATCTGGAGGAGCAGCTGTCCTCGAGACAAGTGCACAGTAGTGCTGATGCCGTGCAAGAGGGTGGGGGTGCCGGCCAGGGTGGGGGCTGAGAGGGTCAAGGGCAGAGCGATGAGTGGGCAGTGAGGGCGTGGGAGGGGCAACCAGAGCCTGGAAGGCAGGAAGGAGAAGCGGGGCTCCTGTGGTCTCCAGAACCGAGGAAGGAACAGACACGTGTGGAAGGGAGCACCAGATGAAGGTAGGGAGGATGAGGCCCTGGAGCTGGCAGGTGACCTCCCCAGTCAGTCCTCTCTTGAACCTGTCAGCTTGTGGTGGTAAAGGAGGAAGCCGCTCTCTGCTGTCCTGTCAGCTGGGCAGTAAAGGAAATACCGCTCCTGGTTTGTTTGTGGTGCTGGAGACTGAACTCAGGATGCTCTTGCACTGAGCAACATCCCCAGCCCTTTTTATTTTTTTATTTTCACACAAAATATCACTGAATTGCCCAGGCTGGCGTTCAACTTAAAATTCTCCTACCTCAGCCTCCTGAAGAGCTGGAGTTGGCTGGGCTTACAGGCGTGCACTACCACCTAGCCCCTCCTGCTTTTCACACTGGCGATGAGGAAGAAGCAAATTTAGGGGAAAAACTGGAAGACTCAGGAGAGAAAGAAATGATGAGCATGGTTCTGAGATAGGGGTGGTTTTGGGTAGGATGCATTTTCCCTGGGCACCAGTGTGTGTGTGGTGGGGTAGGATATGGCTGCGATACGGGGTGGGGATGAGATGTTTCCCTGAATGCCTTTATTTATTTGGGCATCCGAGAGATGTGGGAAGCAGGTCTGCAGCTCTGTGATGACTGAGGAAAGGCTGGGAAGGTGAGAGGGGCTGGAAGAACCTGGGCAAGGATGTAGTAGGGAGGCAACTCAAGGGGAAGAGAGGCCAGCTGCCCATATGGAAGAGAGGGTGCTTTCATTCACCGGCTTTGCCCTCTGCACCTGGTGCATCTCACTACCACCGTCAGTATCCTGAGGGGGTATCCACTACACTGAAGCTCAAGAAAGCCTGGCAGATGCTGACCACAGGGCCCAGAACACAGGCAGGGCAGGGCAGGCAGCTTCCAGATTTGGGGGTGGGGCTTGTGTGCCTGGGTCCTACAGGAGGTCACCCATGCATTCCCTGTCTGTCCCCCAGAGGGGTCACAGGGACAAAGGAGAAGCAGCTGCTTTGGAGGAGACAGGACTGCCTCCTCTGGGGTGGCAGGTCCCAGATCACCCAACTCACATAGGAGATGGGACACTGGTCTATGTGTGCCCAGCCACCTCGTTTTTTTCTTAAATTGTCCGCTCTGTGCTGAGAGGGTCCAGGACTGTCTTCTCGGTGGAGCTGTAAGCTATTCCAAGGTCAAAAGCTGATTCTGTTTTCCTGTTCCTAGCATCTGTCCAAGGCAGGTGTGATGATCTTTTGTCAAATGAGTAAATAAACAAATGAAAGAGATACAAAAGATGAAGTCTGCACACAGAAACCCCTGTCCCTGGCCTTGATGAGGAGGGAAGAGACCCAGGATCTATGCTACTCGGCTGCCTGAGCCGGGTGCCTCTGTGCCCCTGGGAAGATATGAGGGGTGGCAGCCCCCGGACAGCTGTGGCTCTGGGACTTACCTCTTACTGTCCTTCTCTTAGGGCTTCCTCCATTTTGGATGTCTCCTGCCGCCTTCCCCGGAGGTCTTCATCTGCAAGAAGAGAGAAGCCACCTGATGCTCTATCCTGCAGCCGCCACTCCCTCCCTCCAATGGGGCACATGCTGGCTCTGGTGGGCAGTGCATGTGTCTAGTGAGAGGACCCCTGGGTTTTGGCCTGGCTCTGAGACCTTAGACACGTTCTTTCCTCCTCTTTGGGTCTCAGTTTCTTCATCTATAAAATAGTAGGGGAATCTGGACTACCTAGATGACCCCCCAAGGCTCTCTGGTCCTTGTATCTAGTGTCTGCTGGCCTTGAAGGCCCTATAGCATGAGGATCAGCTGGGTGTGGCTTGGTAGGATCTGAAAGGAGTAGGGCTTGGTAGGGTCTTTGAGGCCCTGTGGCTTTGGAAGAGACTGGGTGAAAGCTGAAAGGCCTGAAGCTGTGCAGCACGTGGTCCCCTGACTTGGAACACCCAGGACATCCTCTTGCAGTGTCACCCATCACAGACACATTGGAGCCAAAGGTTCCGTTCCCTGCCTCACCACAAGCGTGGCCTTCCACATCATCCAGGAGATTGGCTGTTGATGCGGCGGCTCCCAGCCTGCCGAGCCATTCAGGAAAACTGTCCTGGAGGCAGACCAGCAGCGCCAGGGCCCGCCCAGTTCCACCCACGCCCTGCCTTGCCCACCCCCAAGCTCAGGAGGCCTCCTTGCCTGTCCCCCAACCCTGCCCCCGACAGCCTCCTTTCTTGGGGTCAGCAGAGTAGCCAGGCCCTGACCCTTGGCTTCCGGAAATATCTCTGGGAATAGGAGAGGGACTCTCTCGCTGTTCCTCCGTGGCTGGCCAGCTTTTAATATTCGGGGCCCTGTTCGACAACATGGATGGGAGTCTGGGTAAAAACATGGAAAACCTCACTGCTGCTCAAGGCACTGAAAAGGAGAAGGTGGGCCTCTTACAGTGAAGTGTGAGGACCCAGGGAAGGTTTACTGATTGCATTCAGAGAACCAGTATTTCCGCCAGGAAGGAAAAGGAGAAGGAAGAAGAGGAGAAGCAACGTCATCATCCTTATCATAGGGCAAATAACTTCCTTCTGTCCTGTTCCCCAACCCTGGCCCTGGTGCTCCAGGAGACTGGTGGCCACCAAGCAGCCCAGCTCATGGAGCAGAGAGGAGGCTGCAGAACTCAATGCCACTGCTGATGAGGGTACAGCCTCGGGATGCCCACGCAGCATCCACCACCCATCCTGTGCCAGGCCAGAAGGATACAACTGATGCTTGGGCAAGTGCTTCCTCCTAGACTTCCTCATTTTGGTCTTCTCGGAGAAGGCTCGGGCCAGCTCGAACAGCTTCCTCCGGGTGGCTGGGGCAGAGAGACCTGTGAGTCGTTTGTTTTCTTGGCAGTAAGAGCACCAAGTCTGGGGGTGGCCAGGGCAGCACCAGGGTCCCCTGGGGTGGGAGCTGGGGGAAGGGCGGTGAGAGGAAAGGCAGACACAGGCACCACCTCACGAGCAAGCCTGTCATCCCAGGTCGGCCTGCAGGGGCAGCAGAGGCCACCAGGAGCCATGCCCAGGGCCCAAGGGCAGCCCAAGATCCGGGTATTCCTTCCCCAGCCACAACCGCCTGCCAGCCGGGCATTTGGCTTCCTTTCCTGCCCCTCCCTTAGCCACTCCAGAGTTGGTCCTGGGATTTTTATGACTAATCGGAGATTTTTCCTGAAATGAAGCCTGGAAGGATAGAGCTTCTGAAGGCTGGCAGGACTTTGTAGCAGAGGTCCCGGACCCTGATGGCCCCCTGCCCCAAACAAAAGCAGCTTCCCAAGGGCCTCCCCCCACCCCCACATGGCCAGACAGGGCCAGCTGCCTCAAGCCACAGAGAATGTGAACACAACATCCGGGTGAGGCCATGTGGGGCACATTATTTTCCTGCAGACAGCTGGCCCAAGAGGATTTAAACTTAATTTGTATCCAGACTCAGCTGCAGAGGGAAGTGAGGCAGGAAGGCTGAGGGAGCCAGGCTGCGATTAAAATGTCACTCCAGTTTACCCAGAGTCAGCAGCGCTCAAAACCCTGCCCGCCTCCCCAGAGCTGGGATGATGGGGAGGGGGCTGCAGGCGAGACTCACATTTTCCCATGTGTTTCAACTTGTCCCTGAATAAGGCATCTTCAGACACAGCAGGGTTGGCATCACTGTTTCCTGGAAGAAAGAGACACCTGCTGAGGGACCTGGTCTCCGAGGTCATGTTAGAGACGAAGAGCAAGCGGCTGCTGAGGCCCCAGGGAGGAGAGGCAGGGTGGCCCCTCGGCTGCCTTTGAGTCCTATCCGTCCATTGCAGCCAAGATGCAGTGGAAGGAAGGTTAAAGCCAGGAGGACGCTTGGGGGTGTAGGAGCACTGCTTTCCCCTAGCAAACCATGCTTTCCCCCTCTGTGAAGATGAGGACACTCTTTTTGGTGGGGGAGGGGAGGACTGAGCCCAGGGCCTTTTTCATTTGTTGAGACAGGGTCTTGCTAAATTGCCCAGGTGAAATTCAGACGGAATCTTTGCGCCTCGCCTCCCAAAGTGCTGGGATTGCAAGTGTGTGGCGCCACCATGCCTAGCTGCAAAGGGGGACACTCATAGTCTGCGTAATGCCTGGAAAGCCGGCTGGCATGGGATCCTGGCTATCCACTCCTCTGAGCAGTGCCACATTGGTAGTTTGAGCCGTGGTGGGGGTATTTATGCCGTGGAAATCACCAAGTGTGACAGACCAGGCTTCCCCTGTACCCAGAGCTGCTGTTAACCATTCTGCCTGCATCCTGTGCGTGTGAGGCGGACGGGCCAGAACGCTGGGTGAGCTTCCCTTCTCCCTTGCGAGGTCAGCCCTCAGATCACTGAGCACAGCCAAGAACCAGAGCCCTTGTGGGCTCACCAGCCCTGCTTGGGTCGCTCCTTGCCCTTCTAAAGCCATCCCATAACTAATCCCGAGTCACCTTGTCTGCTAAGTCCCCTCTGAATCATTCTGATCCACCTCAGCAGCCCTGGTGTCTCTGGTTAATTCGGGATCAAGGACATGAGGCTCGGTAAAAATGCCCAGATGCGCATCTGCTGGGGCCTAAGCTCCCGCCTGCAGGATTTTCTCTCTTGAGCCGGCCTGAGCTGGGCCCCCACCCGCCGCTCCTGCGCGCCTCACTCCTTTGCACCGTGGAAGCTCTCTTCCACGCAAACGCTGCTGAACTCCTCTGTGCCCGGGCAGCGACCAAATAGGGGACACTGTGTCCACACAGGTGTAGAGTCCAGATGGTGAGGGTGAAGACAGGGCCTCTGCCCCGTGTTCCTAGCTCTGGCTTCACCTGCTAGTCCATGTGTCTCAGTAGCACTGCTGCCCATGCCCTGGTCCCTCTTCTGCCAGAGGCTCCCAGCACTAGGGCCTGGCCCTCTCTTGATGCAATTCTTGTTTTTACAACCTTGTACTCAAAGCTTGAAATTTCTCTTCCTTTAACAACTGGCCCACAGCAAATATTTCCCAGCTACTTGACAAATAAATGAGCAAACCTTTCCCAGACTGATCTTACCCTTCTTCTCTTCCTCCTCCTCCTCTCCATACATTTTCTATAAGCAGCAAATGTGACCTGAGTATGGTGATCCATGCCTATAACTGTGGCTACTCAGGAGGCCCAGGCAGGAGGACCACAAGTTTTAAGTTCAACTTGGGCAACTTAGCAAAGGTCTGTCTCAAAACAAAAAGAGGCTGGGATGTAGCTCAGTAGTACAGTACTTGCCTAGGCAAGGTCCTGTGTTCAACCCCCAATACTGCAAAAGCAAACACACAAAAAGTGTGTCCTCAGCTTTGCTGGTGTGTTCCACCTGTGTCTTAGACGTACCTCCTTACAGAACCATAAGCTTCTTCAGGACAGTGTTCAGGCCTTGTTAGTGTCTGAGTCCTTCCTGCCCCATTTGCAGGGACATTGGTATGATGTATCTCACCAGGCACAGGCTGGGAGCTCACCCAGTCGGTCTCAATCCTACAGGTCCTGGCTAGTGAGGACCAGGGCCACTTGGTGGGAAGACATCTTGTTCCATGGCAGATGCAGAGGTGGGAGCAGCACCATCCCTCCAGCTTGCTGGGGGGCCTCAGCAGCCTGCCTCTATTTCAAACCTTGCCCCCAAACTCTAAATAGACAAGGCAGTGTTGGGGTGTGCCCTCCCAGAAGGCAAGGTTACCTGGGACAGAAGAGGGAAAGCCGAAGTCATTTCCTACAGCCATACTGCTGGATTTGGATTTCTGGGACTCATATTTCAGTCGGTCTGGAAAAGGACCACATTCCTGTTAGAGAAGTGAGCTCCTGGTTCTTGTGCTGCAAGATGGAGGAGGCTGAGCCCTCAGAATCACACACAAGTGTACCCGTATACACAAAGGATACAGGAACACACAGAGCCAGTGGTAACATAGAATTGGCTGCCTGGCAACTACCTCAACTGTTAGAAAGTCAGAACTGGATGGCCGGTGTGAGAGCCCAATACCTTGATTGATTCTTATCTATTTATCTGTTTATTTTAGCTTTTCAAGCCAGGGTCTCGCTATGTAGTTGAGTCTGGTCTTGAACTCACTATGTAGCCCAGGCTGGCCTAGAAATCATGGTAATTCTCCTGCCTCAGCCTCCCAGGTGCTGGGATTACGGGCGTGCACACCACACCTGGCCCGCCAGTGCCCTGAAGCTTCCACAGCTTTGCTGTACAGCAGGGCCAGTGTCTGCACCTTCTCCCTCTGGCCTCCACTCTCACTGCTCCTCCCACTAACGCCCGTCGGTCTCACACTTACTTACACTGAGACCCTTGCAACCTCCACGGCCCAGACAGCCCCTTATCCTGAAGGGGAACAGCAGCCAGGCTGGGGAGCAGGGTGGCCCACAGACCACCCAAATGCCCTGCCCTGACATCCTCCACGAAGGCGGCCCCCACTGTGGCTCCGGTGGAGCCAGCCACCGTGTTCCTGTCTGTCAGCCTTGTGGCTGAAGCCCAGTGAGGAAGGCAGGCAGCTCACTCATCCTGTCACCCCAAGCCAATGCCAGTGCTGAGCACCCAGCACATGTGCATGGGGAGGAAGTAGATGCACCCCTCCTCCTGTGAGTCCCTAGGGAGGCAGAGGGTGTCTAGCGCCCCGGTTCACGTTGGCAGAATTCTGGGGCTCCCCCAGGCTTGCTGGTGCGGGCTGTGTCTCAACAGCATGCAAGCGCTGGCACCCTTGCACCCCAAAGCAGAAGCCCACATCCTTCCTTCTCCAGCCCCAGGGCAGTGGCCACCTCTCTCCAAGGCGAGGAGGAAGTCTCGGTTGCGCTGCAGCTCCTTCATGAACTCCTCGTTCTGCAGGAAGAGCGCGATCCTCTCATCCTCCAGGTACTGCTTCCAGCGGCTGTCCTGGTCTCCGGCCGTGGGAGGCAGGCCTCCCTCTCCGCTCACAGGCTTGGCGCTGCGGTGGTTACCCTGAGGGAGGAGCATGCTGATGCCTACCCACAAGGGCACGCGTCACATCCACAGCCACACACTTACATGCACACGGACCCTTCACACTTGAGCCTTGCTGGGGAAGCAGCAAGGGCTCAGAAATGATCTTTCCCCCTCATTCCTTCAGCCACAACCCGAAGGCTCCTGAAAATGCATTTGCAAACAGCTCAAGAGTCTGCAAATGGACAGCCAAACTCAAACCTCTCCCTGGACATACAGACTCTGCAGGGTGAGACACACACACTCTAGGGACACTCTAGGACCTATTAAGGCCTGGGGAGAAGCTGCCCCAGCCCTTTCCCAAGGGACAGGAGCCACTGAGTGCCCCAGACCCTTTCTCTCCAGCCTGAGGTGATGGCTCAGTCTGAGAATGTCCTTAGGCTGTCACTTCTCCTGGGCAGAACAGGAAACCTCCAGGCCCAGACAGGAAGTGAAGCTTTTGGTTGGGCATTCTTTCCCTGCAGACCCAGGGCAACAGAAATAACTCAGCCTGGGCTTAATGACCAGGAAGCAAAACTGACTGGCTGGCACAAATGGTATGGGTGAAGAGAGATACTAGACAGGCGAGTAGAATTGGGGGAGCACGCAGTAGCCATTACCTGTATGCTGTCCAGCTGCTGGGGCAGGATGCGGAGAAAGTCATCAGGGAGGTTGCCCAGCAGTGGTGGGTTCCAGTTCCGGTAGCGCCTCTGGCTTGCATTGGGCCCGGAGCCCAGCACATCAATCCTGTGGGGTGGGAGGTAAAGATGAGGAGTCAGGCCCAAGCTCAGGCCTTCTGGTCCTTTGCATGTGGTCCTCATGGTTAGACAGTGGCCTTAGACAGTGGCTTTGCTGTCATCCCAGGAGGCCTTTCTCAGTCTGCCTGGTTTTGTCCCTGGCTTTGGCCCTGGCCCCGAGCTCAGGTGACCATCATGCCCTCTACTCAGACCCCCACCCCCACCCCGGGGCTCAGGAGCTCAGCTCATGGCGCTAGCAGTCAATCGTGTGGATTTAGACATAGATAGTTAAGAATGTCCCCTATAGTCACAGGGACATCCTTTGGTGCTTATGTACTAGCGCCTAGCACAGTATAAATGCAGTACTGACACAGAAGCCACCAACAGCCAGCCCACTTGCAGGAAAGGTGTGTGGCAGGAGGTCTGTGCCGGGGCAGAGGGCAGCTGGGGGCAGGGTGTGGGACAGGAAGAGAAGCAATGCTGCCCAGGCCTGAGGGCAGCCTGGAGCCTGGCCAGGAGCTCCCCCAGCTCCTCCACGGCCTGCAGCGTGGCAGCCACAGGACACGTGTTCTGCTGAATCAGGGAAACGCCACACTGAGCAGGCAGCCGCGGTGTGGGGGTGGCGGGGGCCCTCTCATGCTCAGCCTGGCTTTGATTTGGCCTCCAGCTCCAGGAATCCCGCCCGCCCCCTCACTGGAGGGGAGCTTTTCCGGGCTCCAGGACTGTGGAAATAACTTCCTTTCCTTTTCTATTTTGGGCTGGTGGCCAGCGGGGGTGAGAGAGAAAAGGAGGCAGCAGACGGATAACCAGCTGCTAAGAGCACGGTAGGAACTCAGCCTGGCAGCCAGAGCCAGGGGAACCCCACATACGGCCACCTTCTTGCAGTACAGAGCAGGGAATCCTAGGCGAGGGCAACCTCTGTCCCTATCATAGGCTTTGCTTTCCTCCCAAGGCCCAAGAGGATGCCCCATCTCTCAAGGACTTGAAGACCGCCCCTGGCCGCAGCTGGAAGAAATCTTCTCTAGGGTCATGACCTTGCCATGGGCCTTAGGGTCTCCATATGGGGACACAGGTGCACACCATGAACTCAGCTACCCTTTGAGGTCACCCAGAAAGCTGCAGACCTGTATCTGGACCTCTCTAGCCAAAACACCCAAGTGGCAAGGGTCAGCACAGAGGAGTCCCCATTTTCCACAAGTCTCCCTTGCTGCTGGGTCCAGGGTGCTAGAAAAGGACCTCACCCAGCCCCACCAGGCCCCAGGCCCTGACAAAAGTCTGGGCAGAGATCAAGGCAGGCCACAGCTGTAAGAGCAGCGGGTGTCTGTGTGTGTGTGTGTGTGTGTGTCCACAGGCAGCCTAGGAAACTCCATTGTGGTTGGAAAGGAATGTCAGAAATGAGCTGAGAGGCAAATAAAAAAAACTTCCAAGGTTGCAATTTCAATGGAAGAACAGCAGGCAGCCTGTGTGTGTGTGTGTGGGGGGGTCTCCTGGACTTCAGAGACTTTCAGACAGATGGAAGAAAGGACAGGCTGCAGAGGGAAGAAAGACAGCAGGCAGGTTGGGGACAGTCTCCATCAGAGCTGGGATTACTCAGAGTGTTAGACCTGGTTGCCGAAGACTTCAAAGAGAGGAGGCCTTTCCAGCAGGATTTTTGGTGGAGATTTTTGAAGTCAACATGGGAAAGACCCTGCCTCAGGTCACATGGGTCACCTAGGGTTTAGGGAACCCTGTGTTCCAGGCTTGCTTTCTGTTACAGCTTGTGTCTAGATGTCTCCCAAAGCCTCATGCATCATAGATGGGGCTTTTTCAGAGGTGGCTGGGTCTGGAGTGTAACACTGGGATTCATTCATTGTGCAATGCCAGGATCAAGAGCACTAGAATTAAGGGTGTGCATGCTACCCATCCTAAGTATCCTGGATGAGATATAAGGGACAGAAAAGCTGTGGTTGTCCCTTGCTTGCCTGCTTGCTTTGCTACCTTTTGCCTACCATGAACTATTTCTTCTCTGTGAGGCATGTCTGCCAAACCAGTCTGCCTTGGAGCCAGCTGATATGGACTGAAACCTCTACAAACTGTGAGCTAAACAAACTCTTTCTCCTTTACTTTGGGTATCAGGTATTTTGCCTCAGCAATGGGAAAAATAACTAAGACACTCTCTGGGAAGGTCCTACCTCTTGGGGCCCCCAGAGCAATGTCCAAGCTTCCAAACTCAAGTCACCTGCAGGCTCTCAGACACCCAGAGAATGAAGGGGTTCAGACCGTTCTCCTTCTTCAAGACTGACCCCTCTCTGCAGCTGTGAGAGTCCTAAAACACCAGTCTGAGCATACCACTGAAACTTTCTCATGGCTTCCCCAAAGCTGCAAGGTAAGATAGATGCCCCCACCACCTGCTGGCCTCTGTGGCCTCCTCCGGCATTCCACACTCCGGGATGCCCAGACCCAAGACGCCCCTCTTCACCCCCAGGCCTTTGCACATGCTATCTCCCATGCCTGGCACTCCCTCACATCCACTGCCTTACAGGGCCGATGCCAAGGTGTGTAGCCTTCAACTCACAGAGTGGACAGCAGTCCCCCTAGGCAGCTCCCTGCCCCTGTGTCTACACTCCCTGTGCTCTGATCTCCTTGGGGTGTGAGTCAGGGGGCAGGACAGTCTGTTAATCCGTGGGGCACAGACATGGCAGGGCAGCAGCACACTGCCAGGGACTTGCTAGAAACCAATGTCCTGGATGCAGAGACTGAATGAGGCCCTGGAGATGGCCTGGGAAAGGCAGATCTGGGCCTAACCGAGCCATGGGAGCAAAGAGGTATTGCTCAGGGGCTGGTCCTACCACTGGTGCGTGCTAGAAGCCAGGGAAGCCTCAGCACTGGTCTGCATCTCACAATTAGAGCTGACCTCTGAGGCCAGCCAGTGCAGCAGAGCAGGAAGAGCAGTAAACCCCTGATTATAGGTCTGGTCTGTCCCCAGCACTGCGCTAAGTGCTCCACACACAACAGCTCAATCCTTGTGACAGTGCTGAGGGGCAGGTTAATAACCCCATTTCCCAAATGAGCAAATGAAGCTAAGAGGTTAAGTGATGCAGCAGAGACCCCGAGACATCAGAAGTTTGGCAGCAAAAGAAGGGGGAGTCAAGTTCTCTGCAATGTGCCGACTCCCTGTGGGGGAAAGGCCTCAGTTCCTGGGCAAAAGCATCAGCTGGCCGAAGCCCACAGGTCTAAACAGCACCTCCAGAGCCTTGGTCTGAGTGAGGCTCCCATCAGTGGGCTGCACTGCCCCTCCCCCCAGCCCTATCCCACCCACAGCTAAACAGAGGAGGAAGGATGAGGCAGGACAAACCCACCCCAGGTCTATGCCAGCATTCACCCCCACAGCCTCAGTTTTCCCTTCAGTAAAACAGACAGAATCATTCTGCCTAACAAGACCTTTCAGCGAAAGTATCTTGAGATATTAAAACAAAAATAAGTCATAGTCAGCCACTGGTGGCCCATGCCTATATTCTCAGCTTGCTGAGAGGTTGACACAAAAGGATCGAAAGTTCAAAGGCAGCCTGGGCAATTTAGCAAGATCTTGTTTCAAAATTAAAAATAAATGTAAATAAAAAGGGCTGGAGATATAGCTCAGTGCTTGCTCGTTTCAACTCCCAGTATTAAGAGAGAAAAAAAAAAGACAATAATTGTGATCACTGGAGAATGTGAATCGTGCCCAGGCTTCACCAGGACTGGCCATTTATTCCTTGCCTCACACCCCAGCCCAGCCTGCCACCTTCTGTACACTTTTAATAGCCCCTAACTCAAGACACTGCATCTGCAACTCTCCAGGACTCAACTGGTCCCTAAGCCAGCCACAGTGCTCACTGGGGAGGTGACCAGGCACAGCGGTGAGGAGTAATTGGCTTTGAAGTCCAAAAGATCTGGATTCAAATCCCAGCTCTCAGTCACCTGTAAACGGAGGATGCTACCAGTGCCACCACAGAAGTCGTTAGGTAAGGAAGCTTGGCGCTGTCGAGCATATGAAAGGCACGTGGTAAATGGCAGCAGTTCTTTGTAGCTACACCTGTGTGGCAGGTGACACAATCCCTAGCACCACGGCTTGAGGGCTCCCGTGATCACCCACCCAGCCGAGTCCTTCTAAGAACAGTGGTTCCAAGTCAAAGAGACAACACCAGGGCTCTGGCACCACAAATGTGGAACCCAGGAAAACAAGGGCCCCGCAGACCCTGGGGACCCTGCGGTCAACCAGCTTCATTCTGAGCCTCCATTCACAAAGTCCTTTAAAAAAGTCTTCAGGGACCTCGCAGTCTATCCTCCTGCCTCCAGCTATCACACTATCCCAGAAAAAAAGGCTTCCTCACACTGTTTAAAAAAGTCCACCAAGGTTGCTGGGCACAGAGGTACATGCCTTTAATCCCAGAAACTTGGGAGGCTGAGGCAGGAGGACTGCAAGTTTGAGGCCAGCCTGGGCAACTTAGCAAGACTGGCTCAAAATTTTAAAAGGGTGAGGTATAGCTCAGCAGTAGAGAGATTAAATAGAATGTGCAAGGCCTTGCTTTTTGATCTCCAGTACCAGAAGAAAAAAATCCCCACAATATCCTTATCCTGGGGAGGACAAGAGACAACCAGCCACTCTGACAGCTACCGATTCCACCTGGACTCATCAGGAAAGCACACAGTGATTAGTGAGAAAGCTTCCTCAGGCTCGGGGGGCGTGTCGGGGGCGTGTCAGTACCTGTTCACCCTTCCAGCTCCGGCCTGCCCCTACAATCCCAGAAAGCAAAGGCAGAGCCGTACCTCCGTCCCACGTAGCCCGGGACACACTACCTAGCCTAGAGTAGGAATTTAAATGTTTGCTCTTACAATCCTGACGTCTTGGACGGTCTCCATGGTATCAAGCTAAAATGTCTCTTGCCGCAGTAGAAGCCTGTTCTTGGTGGAATCCTATACCGAGAGGTCCGGCCACGTTTCCCGTGGTGTCTCTACACGACCCAGTCACTCCCTCCCTGCTCCCCTGTGCTCAGAGGCGAGATGAATCCTCACCGGGGCGGTGGCGTCGGGGGAGCCAGCGGGTAAGGCCTGTCGAACATGTGCATGTGGTAGGCCGGCGGGGAGTACACAGGCGGCGGCTCTTCGTCGGAGCTATCGGGTTCCAAAGTCCTTTCCAAGATCTAAATCAAAGATGACAAAGAAAGACATATTAATAAGCCTCCCTTGAATCTAAATGGCAATGAGACAAAACCAAGTGTGGGCGGGGGTGGTAATCAGGCGCTCCGCGTGCGTCTGGTGGGAGAGTAACTTGATACGGCTTCTTTAGAAATGAGTCTCATCTAGGAAGGCTGAACCTCTGTCCCTACGCTGCTGCAGGCCCAGCAGACACGAAAGCACGAGACCCCCACGCGAGTGTCATAGCAGCATCGGCTGCTCAAGCGAGGTTCAAGAAAAGGCCAGGAGCAGGGGTCAGCAGCATCAACGTGTCCCTGGATGTCTCTTGATCTAGGTGTGACACTGCAGCGCATTCACACCACGAAGCTTCCCCACGCTGCATGCCTGTGATTGGTGTCCTCTTTCTTTGAAGAAACATCACCCATGTCCTCTTCAAAGCACTTCCACATCTACTGTCTTAACCTCAAACTGCCTGGCAAGATAGAGGTGGATCATTACACCCCTTTTACAGATGAGGAACCTGGGACACAGGTTGATGAAGCGACATGGAATTCACAGTCTTCACCTGGTACCCTGGTCCCACAGCGAGTCCCTCCTTTAGGTACAAACCCCACAACTGGGTTGGACCCTCAGAACACACAGAGGCCAGAGGCCAGCTCTCCTATCCAGCGTTTCTCTTCCAGAAGCCAGTAAGAGGGACAGGAGAGGTCTGAACTGGGGTCCTGGGCCATGGACTGAGCTGGGCCTTCCCCAGAGGTCCCAGAGACATCTAAAGCAGCAGATCCCTCATCTCCATTCGCCCCAGGACCCTCTTTCTACACCCCTCAGTGCTGTTACCATCTCCTGCAAGCCTCCGGAACTGGGAAGGGCTGAGTCCCCAAGCCAACATTTAGCTCCAAGTGAGTTTGTAGAAGTCATTTCTAAAGCTGCCTCTCCCGGCATTTGCACCGGCAAGCCTGGGCTGGGCTGCTGGGCATCTCCGCTCCCGACCCACCATGCCCAGCACCAGATGTCCTGCCGGGGAGCACACACGTGTGAGCACACAGGCACACGGACTGCGGAGTCTGCACATGCTGAGGAGCCTTCCTGTCCTGGAATGCACTAACATTCTTTCCTGTGAGGTGGAAAGTATTTAAACAGATGCTTTTACAGGAAAAAAAAAAAAAGAGTATAGCTGCGTCATGGGTCAGTGCTATGCTTACTGCAGATTTCTATGAGAAGCAAAAGACAGAGAGATAGAGACAGACAGACAGACAGACAGACAGAGACACATTGAGACTGGGGCTGCAAGCACTGTTCCTGTTCACAGCAGTTCAGCAGGATCAGGCACACAGAGGGCTCGCTGTGGCCACCCGCTGCCCACACACCCACTGCCCAGACTCCTCTGCTCTGCTTCCAGCCTGGGGCCTGTGAGGCTGGTCTCAAGAGGCGGGGAGGCAGGGAGAACTGGTGGGAACTCTTCCCAGAGGAAGCTGCCCTGGGTTTCCTCCGCTGACAGTGCCCTGCAGCAGATGAACCCCCAGACCCTGGAGATCAGGCCTGAGGGCTCCTTGGTGCAGCCCCCAGGAGCCTGCAGGAGAGGAACAGGGATGTGTATGCTCAGAGGCAGGCAAGCTCTGCAAAGGCAGATCCCATCCCCAGGCCTTTCCGGCCTCCTCTGCTACCCTATCAGGCCCAAGGAGCCTGTTCTGGCTCTAAGGGTGCTGGAGTTTTCAGCTCTGTGGGCTCCGGGCTTAACTTGCTGTAGGTGACAGATGCCAGCCAGGTGCTGGGGGGTGGGGACAAGGTCTGGGCCATTTATCTGTGGCAAGGATACCCCTCAGGCCAGCCCGCCATCCATCAACATGAGAGGGGTTTTTTCCAGTCTGTAGTTACTGTCCAGCTGCTGCTCGTAAATTTTCTGCAGACTTCTCACGGCTGGGCTGGGAGCTGGCTGCTCATGGGCCCAGGCAGGGCGCCAGAGGGGGAGCTGGGTGCCCGAAAGAGCTTGGCTGGAGAACAAGTCACACACAGCACAAGTGACATGGGGACCAACTGGAGAAACAGGTAGGGCTGTGGGCACCAGGATAAGGAGGAAAATCCTGCTTATCAGACTGCAAGACCAACGGGACTACAGGGTGAGAGTGCAGGGAACTTCCCAGTTCACGCTGAAAAAAAATGTACTGCACATGCATGACACACACACACGCACACACACCCCACCCCTCCTTTCTACAAGGAGGATCTGGGCCTTCCAATATTTCTCTCCACTGGCTAATCCAGGCAGCTCAATAAGAGATGAGAGGAAGTTGTGCAAAGACAGCAGCAACATTTATTCACTTGACACACGTCCTGAGTGTCCACTATGTGCCTGGACTGTCTTAGGTGCTGCGTGTGACACTGGGGCAAGGCAGAGGTCATTACTCACACAGCTTCTCCCCTGCAGAGGGAAGTCCAGGAGAACCTGCCAAGGCAGGGCAGTGGGGGCAGCAGGGCTTGGCCCTGCAGGATGACTGACTGATGGGGACCATGGGGAAAGGAGGATTCCACAGCCACATCTGGTGTAGGTTTCTCACCGTAATGAGGGCGATAATAATAAAGCTCTTCAGGGCTAGAGAGGGCTACTTCCAAGGGCTGGTTCCCAGTGCATGCTGGGACCAGAGACTGAGCAGTTAAATCTCCTCTGTGGGCCCTGTCTTGCCTCTGGTCCACAATGGACTGTGAGCCCTGGAGGGCACGAGCTCTGTCTGACTTGGCCACAGACAATCTTGCTATGTAATGAAGGCTGGCCTTGAACTCACTATATAGCCCAGGCTAGTCTCCACTTCATGGGGCTCCTTTTGCCTCAGCCTCCTGAGTACTGAGATTACAGATGTGTGCCACTGTAGCTGGCAATCCTTTCTTGAGAAGTATACACTAGAAGATTCTGGTCCTGGAATTGGGACCCTGCATTTTTAAGGAGCATTTTGACTCTGATGACCCCTGATCCTGGTGCACCACTGGTAGGTCACTGTTTGTTGAATGACTGCACGATTTCTGCTCGTCAAACTAAGGCTGCCCTCTGATCCTGCGTTTTCCAAGGGAAAGGAAGACTGCTGGCCGGTTAGAACCTGGGCAGGAGAGTCACCCGGAGCCTACCTCCGGGGGGATGCTATCCCCCGAGTCGGAGCTGTCCTCATAGGCGCTGCCGCCGCCCCCCTCCAGGTTCATCTGCAGCAGCTGGTCGATGGTGGCGTCCACCGCGCCGCTGTTGGCGCGCAGCACGCACTCGATGATGTCGTAGTCCATGTTGGGGAACATGGTCTTGAAGTCGTCCATGGCCTGGTTGAACTCCAGGCGGCGCACCTGGCGGGCCGGCCGGCTGTTGTTGAGCTCCTGCGGGGCCGCGGCGCCACCCCCGGTCCCCGCTCCGGCCCCGCGCGCCCCGGCCCCGCCGCCCCCACTGCTCCTGCGGAACAGGCTGGTCATTTTGTGCAGCCGCTTGGGGAAAATGTTTCTGATCAGTCGGCCGCGAATCCCCTCGTCCCTGCTCCTTCCGCGGTCAGCCACTTGCTTGCTTGCTTCCTTGCTTGCTCCGCTGGCACCGGGGAGCTCAGGCCTGCGCCTCTTGCTCCGCACGGGTCAGGAGGCTACAGGCACGGAGCCCCGAGCGGCCGCTGGGGAGCAGCACTCACGGGGCGGCGGCATGCGGGCCTGGGCCGGGCTTGGCTGGATGCGGGTCATCCATACCACCGGGGCATCCTGTCCGCTCTGGGTCCCACCTGGAACAGGAGAGACAGGAGGAGGCAGGGTGGTGAGTCAGGAACTGAAGGCGGGCAGAGGCGACCCCTGCCACACTGGGGCGCCTCTTCCTGCTCCCTGTGTGGCTGCAGTGTTCTGCCACAGTACTTTAGCAGGGCTGGGGAGGGGGGCGCTAATGCGAGCCAGCGCTCTACGCTTGGTGCACAGGCTCTGCAGATGAAGAAACTGCGCAGACTCAAAGGAAGCAGCAGAGGCAGGATTTGAACCCAGGATATAGGCCCCACCTCCAGCCACCTGTCTCAACCACTATGCATACTGCCAAGGAGCTCCAGAGGACCCGATGATGGGCGGGAGGGGCTCCCGGTCCTGCTCCGCATCTTTCCACATCACCACCTCCTGTCACCACGATGTCCCCCTTGTGCAGAATCCTCCTAAATCTGAGGGACTCCCCAGTGTCACCAGGAACCTCCAACCTGAGAAAGATCATTTCCATTCTTGAGGAGCCCCAGATGACAGAGGAGGCCTAGCACCACCGCTGCCGCCCTGAGAAAGCCCAGGCCAGGCCCTAGCGCTCAATCCAGGCCCTTCAGAAGCACCAGTCCTGCCAAGTGTGCTGGCACACACCTCTAATCCCAGCACTCGGGAGGCTGAAGCAGGAGAATCCTTGCGAGTTCAAAACCAGCCTGGGCTGCAAAGTGAGCTCAAGCCCAGCCTGAACCACATAGCAAGACCCTGTCTCAAAAGGACAAAAAAGAAAAAACAAACAAACAAACAGAAGCACCATTCCCGCAAGAAGGAGCCAGGTCCCAGCAGCTGGACTGCATCTCCTCACCAGTCTGTTAGGCCGGCAAGTTACATTATATCAGGGATGTGGATCTGTTTTTAAAAGAATACTGAGTGCCCTGCATATTTAAAAAGGAAGGAAGGAAGGAAGGAAGGAAGGAAAAGAAAGAAAGAAAGAAAGAAAGAAAGCCTCAGAAGTTTCTTTTGAAAGCTCTTGAGGAGCCATGACTATCTTAAGTTCTCCCCCAAGCCCAGTTCCTCTGCCCCAGCCAGCCTCGCCTGCACCCCCAACTCCAGCACAGTGTGCCCGAGGCTCTTGCACACAGGGCTGAAAGTCAAGCACAGCTAGGGACCTGCATCTGCCACAGAAAACCACCCGGCCCACTCAGAACCAGGCACGGAAACCAGTGCCTGTAGGTCAGGCCCCTTGTAATAAACTGGGCCCTCATACTCGCCCAGCAGCTTCAAGCGCCACCATGCTGAGATTCTTGTCACCCTCACACCTCTCCGTCCTCCGTGTCAAAGGCTGCTGTGGGTCTACTGAGTGTCTGCCTCATCTCTGAAAGGCGGGTTAGATTTGAGGCTGGAAAACCACAGGTACCTCCTGCAAGCCATGCAAGCCGGTGGAGACTGAAGGTACAAAGCACAAATCCACTCCCACCCTGAGGAAATCTGTTAACAGAATTCTGTGTCTGCATTTGTCCTTGTGTGTGCATACTTGCTCTTTGCATATATTATCACATGCATGAATGTATTTTGCTAAAATGTCATAGCTAGGCACAGTGGCATATGCCAATATCCCAGCCAGTTGGGAGGCTGAGATAGGAGGATCACAAGTTTAAGCCCAGCCTGAGTAATTTAGCAAGACCCTGTCTCAAAATAATATATATTTTTAAAAAGGGGTGGGGGAGGGATGCAGCTCAGTGGTAGAGTCCTTGCCTTGCATGTGCAAGGTTCTGGCTTCAGTCCCCAGTATCGTAAAAATCAATCAATCACTCAATTGATTTTTATAATGTGATCGAACCATAAATTCTACTGTGTCCTAGTTTTTACTGCTGAACGGTATATGGTGTGCACCCGCCCATGACAGAACACGCAGCCCTACTCCATCACACTTGCTGCCTGCGTGGTGTCTTGTTGACTGGGTAAAGCACAATTTATCTTCTACCTCCCTCTGCCCAGTCACAGCCCAGGAAGGCCAAAGTTGTTTCACAAGGAGAAACAGAAGGGTGACCTCAAATGACCGTCCACACATTCGGTTAGTGGCTTCCCACAGCTGGCTGCAGATCCCCAGCCCACGGCGCCCTCAAACACGGCAGCAGGGCCGAGGCTGCCACCATGTCCCTGCCTCTCTGATAATTCTGCAAGAAAGATGGGGGAGTCAGCTGTCACTTACAGAAAGGGATCAGGACCCAGCCACCCAGGGGGAGGAAGAAGGGAAGTGGGGCATCATATCCCCGTTAACAGTCCTTTGGACAGGTCCCTCAGGCTGGTGGCCTGTGAGTGTCCAGAAGCCTTAAGAGTTAGTGTCACCTGGTGCTCAGTGACGTGAGCATGCACTGCTCAGCCCGGCTGCAGACTTCTACTCATCCTTGTCCTGTCTGTGGCCCGGTGCCCTCACCTCTACACAGCCCTTATACGGCTTCCATGCAAACAAATCGAGCAAGCCCTCAGCACAGTGCCTGGAGTGTGATGAGCCGTGTTCTGTTGTCTCTGCCCCCAGAGGCTGGTAAAGAGCCAGGCGCAGTTGGGGTGCTGGCCACGCTGCCTCCCAGGGTGGGGGTACAGTGTGGGGAATTCTCAGGGACTGTTCATGGTATCTAGATGTCAACCCTGGAATTCCTTAAGCTCTCTGCAAGGGGATGTTGGTCCTCGTGGCACGGCAGGGAGGGAGGCTTGTGGGCCTGGACCGCCTCCCCACAGAGCCCAGATGCAAGGTGGTAAGAAAGGGTTAGATCACAAGTGCGCACCACCTGCACAGGACCCTGAAACCAGGCTGCCTACAGATAGTACCAAGAAAGGCTGGAAGGGTCCCCAATCTCCGAAGACTGTCCTCCTTTACCCCTTGCTACACCAGCCCTGAGGTGTGCCTATGGAGAGGGCTGTCCCTAGGGTCAAAGTCATCCATGTCAGGCTGCTTTTGCTACCAGTTCTGCTCAAACGGAAAGTAATTTAAGGTACATGAAAGCACGAAGGCACTCAGGTGACCTAGGTTTATGAGTTTGTGCTAGGCACTTTCACCGTTCATCTTTATTACAACCCCAAGAGATAGGTGCCACCGTCTCTGCTTTATAGCTATGGAAAATGCGCCAGAGAAGTTAGGTAACTTGCCCAAAGCCACACAGCTAGTGTGAAAAGAGAACAGAATTAGCAACCTACTTCCTAAAAGCCAAAAATGCCAAGTAAGGCTTGCAGGGCTAAGAGCCAAGGAGGCTGAGAAATGCAGCCAGGTGCCCCAGGCTTAGGACGTTTCATTACAGGAATGTGACCCACACATCACGGGGGAGGTCTGTTGGCTCTGCCCCAGACCTTTGTGATCCTGGGGAAACCAGAGCACCCTCTGAACCCCAGCTGCTGAGCTGCAGCAGGGAAACAGGGAGATAACCCCTGAGTGGCTTCCAACAAAGGAAGTGAGTCAAACAACTGAGCCTATCAGACCTCTCATGAACTCAGGGCTGTGGTGACCTGAGGACCTGGAAGCAGAAACCCACACCTGTTCTCCCCCATGTCCCAGAGAGCCAGGCCGAGGGCAGTCTCCTCCTCCTCCCAGTAAAGGAATCCAGGCCTGGCAGGGGCGGCACACGGCCAACTCCACTCCTAGAGTGAGCAGTGGCCAAGGCCTGAGTCACTCCAGGCCTGGCCCAGGGAGGTGGGCAAGCTCTCCCAGCTTTCCCAAGGTCAACCCAGCTGGTCTCCTGCTTTAGCAAGGCCCATGCGGCTCCTGTCCTGAGCTCCTATTCGGACCCTAGGTAGGTTGTGTGCCTTTGCAACACTAGTTCACTGCCCTAAACCTCAGCTTCCTCACTGGTAGAAACAGAGGTAACGGGGTAACGTGGAAGGCACGCTGTGCTAGGACTCTGTGGGTACCTGAGTGCCGGAAGCACCCGAGAAGACGGGCTGGTGTGGCCTGGACGATGCTCACACCTGAGCCATCTCAGCCAGCCCCCGGCACGCAGCATGCCAACTCGTACACTTCTCTGGCACCTTCTGGCCTCCCCCGGGAACCCTCCACCCTCAACTCATACAGCCCATGTGCTGCTTCCACCTGCTGCCCACCAGCAGCTCCAGGAATGTGGGTCCATCCCACTCGCGATTCTCTCCAGCCCGAGTCTGCTCCCCATCGCTGTTCACTGCAGCTCGTTGGAGCTCAGGCAGAGCTTTGGGCTCACCTCTAAGTGTGCTTCCTTTTGG
The DNA here is from genome assembly GCA_004027295.1 of Dolichotis patagonum. Classification (NCBI taxonomy): domain Eukaryota; kingdom Metazoa; phylum Chordata; class Mammalia; order Rodentia; family Caviidae; genus Dolichotis; species Dolichotis patagonum. The sequence continues at coordinate 105,283 of PVJX010001892.1, forward strand.
GCCCTGCAGCCCATCCGTGGCATGTCCTGTCTTCCCAGCTTTCAAAATGCCTTAAAAAGCCAGCCACCTCCATGCCTAGCAACCGCTGTCTAACTCCCTGCCTCTCTACTCCGCTATGGTGGCCACAGGAGTATTCCTCAGCTCCGAAGCCCTCCTGGCTCCTCATGGCTTTAGACACAACCCAGAGCTCTGCGGTGGCCTGCCAGGCCCCATGTGGTCCTGCCCCGCCACCTCTTTGACTGCCATCAAACAAGCACGTGAGCACACAGACACAAGTACAGATGCGCTCACAGACGATGGATCTTCACTCTCCTCAGCCATCCGAATCCTCATCCGTCCCCAGCAAGCCACGCATACTCCCTCCGGGAGCCCTCTAGCTACTCCCTTTCCAGCATCTGGCCCGATCTACAGATCTACACAGCTCCATCGTGCCCCTCTCTCGGGTCCCTGTCAGCACCTCATCTCCCAGGTTCTCTGACCTTTGCCCTGCTCCATCCACCTATGTGACAGGCCATGTCAAATGACATCTGTCACTGACCATTTTCTCCACTAAATGTAAACTCCACAAGGGCAGGGTCTTTGCCATATTCACTGCAGGACCTCCAGACCCTAAAACACTGCCCACACTATCAATAGATACGCCTATGGTGGGTGAGTAGGAAAGTTGAGAGAAAGAAGCATGGTAAATCGGGTTTCTTCCCTGCCCTGCCTCGCCTGGCTCCCAGCAGTGGTGGCAGAGGACTTTTAAGTTTTCAGTGCCCTTTCTCTCCACTCTCACGGACTCCTCGCCACAAACCTACAAGATACATAGGGCATGCGTTATTATCCCTCTTCCCCAATAGGGTGACAGAGGCCCGGGCAGTTCAGTGACATGGTTAGGTCCCATGAGCTTTCTGCTGCCTGGCCTCAGGGCCTCCTGCCTGGCATGTGAGGCTGATGGCAGAGTGGTCCCCTTTTGCCACCCGATCAGGAGGCCACCCACTCCCAGAGCTGACTTGACTTTACATCTTGTCCGCTGCGGACCAGTCCACCCTGAGAAGTGGGAGTGACCACAGGTAACCTTGGGAGGAGGTGTGGTGTCGAGGGTCAGCTCTGGAAGGACAGGTAGGACTGCCCCAGACCAGCTCTGCCCTTGCACACCTAGGGCTCCCTCTTCAAAAAATCACTAAGGAATAGACCCTAGATCACGTGATCCCTGTGGGTTCCAGAAGCACCCATTTCTTGCTCAAGTTCTGGGCCCAGCTCAGTGGCACTGCCAGGCTAGGCCACTAGGTGGCATCCCCGCGCTCAGACCCTGGCTGCTCCGGGGAAAGGGCAGCCAGCGGCTTCTCTGCCAGAAGCCAAGGGTGTGCCCCACCCCCACCTGGAGATTGAAGGGAGAGAAGAGCCACCCAACAGCCCCTGGGGCTTAGGACCCGAAGTGGGAAATCTGTGGCATTCCGCCACCGCTTTCTACTCTGGTCTTTAGCAGACATCACCAGTCCATCCAGCTGAGGACCCTTTGTGACAGGGCGCCCCGGCCAGCTACTGGCACCTGGCCAGCGAGCCTCAGCGCTCAGCCAACGTCTTCCCTCCCCTCCCATCTATCCGGGAAGCTAGAGCCAGGCTGTTTCATCAGTCCGGGCTGCAAAAGCCAGCGGGGCCAGGGCAAGGTCACATGACCCTTGAGAGGCTTGTATAACCATGGCTAAGTCCTAGGAAACCTTTGCGCAATGAAGAGACTGCTGGGCCCGGGAAGCCAGGCAGCTGCATCCTCCTCGTCCAATTGTCACCTCAGGCGCGATGGGGGGGGGGCCCTGAGGAGGCCCAACAGGGCAGAGCAAGAGATAGAGGCTCTCCTCTGTGTGTGTGTGTGTGTACACGTGTGCGGACGCCTAAGGGGCAACCCTAAGAGAGCCGCTTCGTCCTCCTGTCCCTGCGCAGGCTTGTTTTCTTCCCAAGTTATTAATGTCGCTGCAGCTTCAAAAGCTGGGTGACCTTTAAATGCCGAGCGGCCTGCTCCTGCCCAAGGCATGGAAGCAGCTTAATGGAAACTCAGCCCAAATGGCCACAGCTGCTGGGGCTGCAACAAAGCCAGTCTCATTGTCTGAGGTCCCTGGGGCCACTGGACAGCCACACCTGTGCCTACCCCAGGGCGGCCAGGAAGAGCTCAGAGGTCCTTCGGCATGGCCTCTGGAGAAATAGGCCAGGCTGGACATGAACAGAGGTGTAACAGGAGGAGAAACACAATTCTACCATTCCCTGCTTGCTGTGTGACCTTAGGGTGCCACCTTATCTCTCTGGGCCACTTATCTCTTCTTCATCTGGTAAACATGAGTATTTGATAAAAGGACCCCCAAAGTCCTTTGCTAGAGAGAAGAAGGGATACAGAGAAGTAGCACACATGGCTTCCACACCCACCCAGCTACGCCCCCAGGAGGTATGAGGCTGCGGGCAGCACCTACCTTTCCAGGGCTGTCATAGGCCCTGCACAGCTCCTCAACCCAACCTGCCTCCTATCACCTGGTCAGATCTGTAGCTCTAAGGCATTCAAAGATTTCACTGTTGCTGTTTTTAATTTTTAAAGCCAAGCATTTGCGGTACATGCCTATAATTACAGTCCCAGCGCTCTGGGAGGCTGATGCAGGAAGATCACAAATTGAAAGCCAATGTGAGCAGTTTGGCAAGAGTCTGTCTCCAAATAAAAAATCAAGGAGTTGGGGAAGGGGTGAGACTGGGGATGTAGCTCAGCGCGGAGGTCCTGGGTTCAAATTCCCACTACAAAAACGTAAGAGAATAAAAAAATTTTTTTTAATTCTGACAATAAAAAAGAAGGGAAAAAACCCTTTTTCTTTTCTCATTTTCCTCTTCCTGTTTCAATATTTCTGGCCAGATCTGCAGCCAATGGGAGACATAGGGCAGGGACCAGGGCAAAAGATTTCACAGGAGGTCAATGTCCCTCCCCACAGGTAAGTTGTCCCTGGGTCCTCGGACCTCAGGACATCATCTTTTATGTCTGCTTCTGATGCCCAAATGTCAGGCTTGGCTGCCATAAAAGGTGTCATCAAAAAGTCAGCTCTGCTTTCCAGCTGAACAGATCCAAGATGAAGCTCCCCAGGCAGGAGCAACTCGTGTCCTTGGTAGGATAATGGCAAGAACAATAATAATGACGACAGCCAGTGCTCACTGCCTGCTTCCTTGCGTGCCAGCCACTCTGCCCAGGGCCCCTGCACGGGGACTCTCCATCCTCTCCGTAGGCCTCAGCACTCCTGCCCTTTCCACTTTAAAGACGAGAGGGAGCTCGTTCAAGGTCACACAGCTGAGTAGCCACGCTGAAATCTGAACCCAGGCGGTCTGATTCCAGAGTCAACACGCTACTTCCATCAGGCAGCGTTTTCTGAAGCCAAACACAGGGCCCGGCACACAGCAAGGATCAGTGACCGTGACGTGCAGTGAATCCTAACCCACGGACTGGCTGGGCAGGGGGGCGACTCTGGGCACCTCTCGAATTATAAGGGATGGCACACATTGTCTAGCAAGGTAAAGCCTTGTCCAGTAGACAAAATGCTTTCCCCACCCCACTGAAGTTATCAAGTTGCCTGAGTAAACAACCGTTTAGCACCACAGCCTTGGCTGGTTGGGGACTATTTCTACAACAATCCCTCTCTCCATCAACAAACAGCCAAGACCTCAACCCAGGCGCCTGGGAGGAGATCAAACCCCAGTGGATGGAGGGGTGCTGTTCCCCACGGCCCTCCCCACCAAGGTGCCGCAGCTCCTGGGAGCCCCACTGTACTGTCAGGAACAGCGTGTGCCTGGCAGCCAGGGAAAGTGCCCCGAATGGGAGAAGAGGGCTGTGGCAGCTCAGGTGCAGGGCCAGGAAGCTGGGCTGACTCCAGGCGTGAGCTCATGCTGGCCCAGCCCCAGCTTTTGGGGAAAGAAGAACCAGCTGCCCTCCCTGGGCCACTCTGCAGGGTGAGCTGTGAAGTCTGGATAGCAGCAGGAGACATCTCGGGGCCCCCAGGAGACAGGTGGGGAGTCACACCCCATGATCTAGCATCTGAACATGTCTGAAGCATCTGGGCCCAGGGACCTGAGATTCAGAGGCGTGCTCAGGATGGGCAGAGGAGGGTCCTGGGGACAGAAGCCCCAGTCCTTGGCCCCAACCCTCCGGGGAGAACTGAGCCATAAGAAACACATCAGGGCAATTTTCCTTGTAAATTTTTGAAATTCCATTTAAGTCTTAATTCATGTTCATTTCTTAATTTAACAATAAAATATGCAAGAATATCAAAGTAATAGCATTGCCAGGGATCATCATGTTCTTTTTGCATATGTGTATTATCTGCAATGGACACAAGTTACATTTTTTTGTGTGAGTGCCAGAGATTCAACCAGGCCTCCTGCATGATAAGGACACACTCTACCACTGACTTATATTCCCAACCCTGTGAATTACTTTCTGATAAAAAATGATAGCAAGTATCTGTGAGTCCTTGCTATGTGCCATGCACCCTCTGAGCACATGGCCTGCATTATCTCATTAAATCACCACAGTGAAGTGACTATTACTGTCACTTTACAGATAAAAAAAAATAAAGGCTAAGAGAGGTTCAATGACTCACATAGGGTCACACAGTTGGAACAGAGTTGGAAGTTGGAAGTTGAATCCAAACAGCATGGCCCCAAGTCCATGCTTTTCTTAACACTCGCCTGACAAGCTCTAATTAAAGCAAAACAAAACAAACAACAACAAAAGAAAACTAATGATGGTAGAAAAAAACCTTGAGAAGCAAACAAGCCACAGGGCCTCCCTGGCTTAAAACTTTTACAGTTCTTAGACTTCACTACCCGACCCTCCTGCTATGTTACTTCCGGAGATGTTCCACAGTCCTGCCCCCAGAACCAAGCACTGTCCCCTCACTGTGCACCCTCCCACCCTGGTCAGGGATACAGGACCCAGTGGGCATGGGGATGGCCCAGGCTATAGCCTTTCTGAGGCAGGACCATAACTAGAGGGCTTAACTGCTGACGTCCGCTGGTGCTGGGCCTAAGAGGCCGCAGAGCAGGGCAGCTGAGTAGGCTGCAGCTCTGGCAGACACTGGTTGCCTGACTGTACAGCTACCTGGGAGACTGGGCTTCTTTCATTGAGTTTCCTTATCTGTGAATCAGGGAGGGAGGGAGGGAGGGAGATGCACTGTGGTGGGCGCCCCCCATTTGGAGGTGGCTATTATTAAGCACAGGCCCTTTACAGCCGAAAACCACACAGTTCTCAGGAGCTGAACCTAGAGCCTGGCCCAGGATGTGTTCTTGAATCCAATCAGGCTAGGCAGGAGCGCAGCACACAGGCTTCAGAGGCCTCTGAGGGAGGAACCCCTCTGCCCTTTCCTGCCCACACCCTGTCCCCCAGGGAGTGAGTTTCTGAGGATAGATGTGCTGGAGTATTACGCCCAGGCCTCCAGCTCCTCCTCAGGAAGGAGGTGGCTCAGTGGCAGTGGTGACAGTCAGTGGTCCTGGTGCTGGGGGTCTGCCCCACAGTGACACCAACACAGGCAAAGCGGCCCTAACAGCAGCTGAGGAATGCAGGCTGAGGACAGAGCGGAGGGTAGGAGAGGGGGGAGCTGGGCCCATGGCTGAGCTTCAAAAGAGCAGGCAGCAGCTGTGCAGGGAGGGTCACCCTCCTCAGGCAGCCGGGACAGCATCAGAAATTCCACCCAGCCCAGACAGCAGATGGGATTGTTTAGAGCGCTCACCCTGGCGGGCTACTCCCCCAGCCACAGGCTGCTCCTCCTCCCTCTGTGAGTTCTGTAGCCGCAGCCTCCCTTTCCAGGCCAGGAGCACCCAGAGGCAGCTGTCAGGTAGCCTTTCCCTGCCTGACGCTGTCACTCACTCCTGTCCCCAAGTGCCCCCACACGCACTCTGGAGTTCTGTGGCCAGGGAGGCCAGAGTTCTTACTTCCAGATAGTGTAGAGTTAAAGTTCACAAAACTCAGTGGCTGCAGAGCTGGGATTTGAACCTAGACCACGAGACTCCTGGACCAGGACTCTCTCTCTTTGTGCGGCGTACATGCTGCACGCTCCAGTTCACTGCCCGTGTGCCTGCACGTGCCCGCTGCCACACATACACCAGCTCACTTCGCGGTGCGCCTCATTCACGCTCAGCCGGGCCCCCACTCAGCACAGGCGCTGCTGAGACATCCTCCCCACGAGTTTCTCTGAACTCTCCCATCCGACCCCAGCACTCAAGCGGTTCCTCTCTTCACTCAGACTCTGAATCTGTGGTTTGAAAATAGTCACACTCCTCCATGCGTGTGCAAACACACACATCCTCTGCACTCTAGCAGAACCCTCATCCTTCCCACATGAAGCCTGTCCCCTCATCAGGCGGATGGCAGAGCCAGATGAGGCACAGGATCGTTCCTTTTCTCTTCCATCTGTGCATGCGATAGCTTTCACAGCTCTGAGGTCAGGCTGACCCGACTTGCAGCAAACCTGGCCAGAATCAGGCAGTGGCATGCTGGCCAAGGCACTGGCTTTCTGATTGCCTGCAGGCTCTGCTCCTGAGGGATTGTGGGAGCGGGCCTCAGCCCAGCCCTCAAATCTGATAGTCAGGGGAAGGGGCAGGAGTTCCCCAGGGCCCACAACCAGTTTCACTGCCTCAGTCTCCACTTATAGAAGATGGAGAGCAACAGTCCTTGGCCAGTCTGGTCACAGAAGTCCACCTAGATGCACAGGGGTGGAGGAGTAGAGCAGGCCCAGAGAAAGTCACCACTGTACTAGGCACAAACCACGATGACCTCTGCAGGAGGTCAGTGTGTCCCAGTCCCGCAGGGATGGATGGACTTGTGCACTTGCACTTTCTTTCACTGTAGAACCAGAACTCCTTCCCTCAAGTGGAACCCTCAGCAGAAGTTTGTTATTGAAGACATTAAGCAGAAATCTGCTCTTGCCCAGCCCAGCAATTACGCATAACAAAGAACCTGCCCTTTAGTGAGTGCTAGGCAAAGTGTTTCTCATGCATCTTGTCATCTAATCATCTTGACAGTGTAGTTCAATACATTATCACCTTCTAACATCAGGCATTGTACAGAAGAGACACTGAGTCACACATGACCTAGAGGTTGTTCAGGATTATGGCCCCTCCAACCTGAAAAGCCTTATGGAAACTTCCAAAACTAGCTAGATATCTCTCAGTCCTTGGCTCCTTTAACAACCACCATTAAAGCAGGATATATTCAGCTAGTGCTCAAACATTGCAGAGACGAGTATGTGTGCCAAGTCTGCTGACACACCACAGATTCCTGCAACGTGTTCTAAAGCCTGGGTTTAACCTCTTCTGCGTTCATCTCTCAAGCTGTTTGCATCTACCCTTTCCCCTCACTGCAACCAGTGTAGCTTCAGGGAATGCAAATACACCTTCCTGTGGGTCCAAGAAACAAATGCACTTTGCAGTCTGGTAGCTTATCAGAGCACACCGGAGACCACTATTAACTGACTGCCCTGAAAGATTTGTTAAAGAACATATTTTTCATGCCACCATTAAATGAGAATCCCAGGGTAGGGCCAGGAAATCTACATGTTAACAAGCTTTCTAGGTCACACTGATGTACAGTATGAGCACAACATCTTACAACATCTTACAGGTGGATGCAGTCTGGAGACTGGTTTTATGTCCATCACTAAGTAGTCAAATGATCTTATGGAAGTCCATTTACTTCCTGAGCCCCCAGGTTGCCTGGAAAACAGGCAGAGAGGACTAAATGAGCCCCAAGATTCTTGCTGTCTCTGACAGTTCTGTGACTGCTCTGAGTTCCCAGTGGTTCATACATATAGGAACTGACTTTCAAGGGCTCCTAGGTCAATAGCCACTGTAGACACTCATTACAAAGAGTTCCTGTCTGGTTGATTTAGAGACATCTGCAGAAAGTACCTTATCTCTGGCTCAGGGCCCTAAACAAATGGATTTTGGATTATCCTATGCCACCTCCCTCCTCCCTTAAACATATATTTTCCTCATTCCAGCCACATCCCTTAGCCAACCAGGATCCTGTAAACATTGGCTTTGCACACCTGGGCTTAGTCAACAGTCATTAAACAAAGGCACTGCTAAAGTGCCTGCAAGCCCACACTTGCACTGGTCTCGCAACTCACCAGCTCTGTCTCACAGGAAGCAGCCAGCCTGGCCTGTGTTGGATGGACAGTAAGTATCCTTCCTCCAGCGCAGGGTGAGCATGAAGGGCTGTGCTGAGTAAAACGACTCCAGCCGTTTCACCCAAAGGGACGCATGCTCATCCAGACTGAGGGGATGTGAGGAGCAGCCAACAGTTGCTGGAAGCTTCCAAAACTAGCTAGACATCGCTCCATCTGTGGCTACTTTAATGATCACCATTAAAACAAGATGTATTCAGCTAGTGCTCAGATATTGCCTGCTGGTACCAAACATATATGACTGGATCATCCTGCCAGGTCTATGAGTTCCCAACGGTGGAGGTCTGGGGGTTGTTACATCCATTGCCTGGACACGGGGTGAATTCACATTCAGCTACCTATGCCTACAGCAAGCCTGTACACACAGAATAACTGAAGGGGAAGGGCAAACAGGAAAGGCAAGAATGCAAACCCAGCCTCCCCAGTGGGAAACATCTGTGAATTATAGCCTCGATCTGCTGATCCGCATCATTTAGGAAACCCAAAATAGATGATCCTCTCCCTCTGACCATGCTGACTGCCTACGACGATTGTGCTTCATGCATGCACAGTACCTCACAGCGTGCAATGCTGGGGAAAGCCCAAGAGCCTTTCCATCAGCCAGCCTCCAGAATAGGTGTGTTAGTGACGTGGAATCCCCACAGAACTCTCAGGAGGTAGGAACTATTATTTTGCAGTTGGGGAAACTGAGGCACGAAAGATCCAGAGGTCTCACAGTCAAGAAATTACCAAGTCAGGATTCTATGCTAAAGCCCACACTGCCAACTCCTTACCATAGCGTCATCTACTTACAATAATGCACCTGTGTGGGGAACAAGGAAGGAAGGGCTGGGCACATGGCGGGGGGCCTGGCACAGGTCTCCCCTCCATTCCTCCTGGAGTAAGACAGCTGCATGCTGAGCCACAGTGGGCTAGGTAGGGAGCAGGGAGATAAAGAGAAACAGGGGCACCCCATCTTGAAACTGAGCACACACTTCCTCTGCCACAGTAGTCCCAGGTCTAGAGGGACCTCGCCAGGCTCCACTGTTACCCAGAGAAGGGCCTTCCTGTCCTGGTCTGGCCTCTCTTCCCATAGTACTTCCCTCGAAGCCACACTGGGCAGCCAGGCAAGAGGAAGTGGCCACACTTGAAAATCATTAGCATGCAGCCCTGCGCTTTGGGCCTTTGTTCTTGAGTAAGAACTATAGCATTTCACTTTCAGGAAGGAGCTGGGAGGGTGGGGCAGGCTCAGAATTGCACAACCAAAAAGCACAGGCTCAGACACACACAGGTCCCAGGTGGAGTTTGCTTAGACAGGCCACCTGCAGAAAAGTGCAGGCAAACTGCAGCCCTGTCACATACAGCGGGTAGGGAGATGAGAGAGAAAGAGAGGCAGAGACAGAGACAGAGACAGAGAGACGAGAGAGAGACAGAGACAGAGACAGAGACAGAGAGACAGAGAGAGCCAGAGAGAGACAGACAGAACAGGCTGTCTCCACTGCTTTTTCAATTAGAGAAGGCTTCCAGCTGGGGATAAAATCGGGGTTTTGTGGTCAAGTCTTCCAAGCCAGGGAGGCCAAGCCGGGGGCAGTGAGAAGGAAGGGGCTCAGTCCAGCAGATGCCAAGGGAACACTGCGTCCTACAGTTGTGGGAAGGCTGCCTTTCTGCACCCCTGCCTCCCAAAAGGCTGTACCCCTCTTCTGATCATCAGGTGTCATCTATGACCCACTTCTGCCTTGTCCCAAATGGGGAAAAAAAAATCAACCACCGTAGCAGTTCCCACAGACACCCAGCAGCACTAGGGCGGCTTTATCAGAGCTGTGCCTTTCCCTGAGAGTCACCTCTCAGCCACCAGCTGTGGCCCCAGAGGCTGTGAGTTAGTTAATTCTGGGGGAGGGAGGATGAGGGCCGGGGAGGTGAGAGGGAAGGAAGGAAGTAGGGTTACCAGGGGGAAAAAGTCAGTTGCAAGGAAAAACCTGTTTCTAAAAATGAAATGCAAACAATAATAAAGCAGCGGTGAGCACGCCCCATAAAAGCCTTTGTCCCCAGAACTGGCCATGGCCACCCCCTCCCACCCACCTTGCAGGGCCCTCAGGACACTAAGATTTCACTCTGCTTCCTTCCTGTGCCTCTCTCAAGTTTACCCGAGAGGCTCTCGAGGAAATTAGGAGAAACGGGACCCTTGTTCTTTGTCAGTGATAAAGTGACAGCTTCCTTTTGAGGGGTCTTCTCACATTATCACAACCCCCAGCTGGGCACCCCCACCCCACCCTGAGCTCTGCTGGGTGGTGGCAGAGAGAGGGGGGCCAGGAAAGGGTTTGTCCTGGGAGGCTGTTCCCTCCGTGCTGTGGGACTGAAGCCCGACAGGAGCAGGCCACCCAGCAGGTCCAGCTCACCCCCCTCAAAGCAGCTCTGTTTGCAAAGGGCTTTCAGGGACAGGAAGCAATAAACAGAGTCAAGCGGCCAAGATGCAGGGGCTGATTATGCAGTTTATGGATTTTCCAGGCCTCCGTGTACTCTTCCACCAGCTGCCCAGGGCTATGCAGAAAAAGTTGCTGTCAAAAGACCTGCTGGCCTCTGGCTTCACAGGTGGCCTTTTGCAGGCCTAACTGGGTCTTTCTGAGCATGACTGTGTAATCTGAAGGCCCCCACAAACCACCATGGGAAACATCCCCCAACAGGACTAGAGTCCAGCCTGCTAGTGATTACAGCTATACGTGCTCGCGCGCACGCACACACACACACACACACACACACACACACGACCTCAGAAGGAGTCCCAGTGCTCCTAGAGGGGCGGGCATGCCTGGCTGTGACTGCCTTGCTGGGTGACCCTCTTGCACAGGGAGCTGAGGTCGTCCGAAGGTGGTTCCAGCCTGAAGACCTGCCTGGCGCAAGGCTCAGCTGGCACTGCACGCCCTAAACAAGCCAGGACCTGGAGGACAAGAGGTAACGCTGCGTGGGCACAGCCACAAGTACAGAGTGGTTTAGGAAACCTGAAAAAGGGAAACCCACATATTTCTCAGTACTAGTGACCAAAGCATAACACGAAGCTGGGTGACAATAACCTAGGATGTAGCTCGGTGAGTGATCAGTAGAGCCCTTGCCTGGCATGCACGGTGCCCTGAGTTGAAACCCTAAAACTACAAAAAATTTTAAAAAATAAGAATAAGATTAAATTTAAAAACATAAACACAGGATACCTACATGTACAGCTACAACTTTCATGGGTGGAAGGGACAAGCATGAAAATCAAGTGGCAGGGCCACTGCTTTTGCTGTGCTGCTTTTGTGAAGATATCTGAGAGTCTCTGGGTGGGCCTGCAGAGCCACACACCAAACACCAAACACCCAGCAGCAATTGCCTCGGGGTGGGATGCAGACGGTGGGAACTTGTGCTGTGGACCTCCTGTACCTCTGCATCTTTTCATGTTTTGAGAAATGTGCATCATTTCTATAGCTTACAATTCATAATTTTAAAAAATTAAGTGTCCTGTTGGTAGGAATGTAAAACTCACAGCCACGGTGAAAAAAGCCTGATGGCGCTTCAAAAAGTTAAACATAGAGTTCCCACGTGATCCAGTGATTCCGCCTTGAGTACACACCCAAAAGAACTGTAAGCTGGAGCTTGAGCAGATAACTACACAACATCCACAGTAGCACTGTCCACCATGGCCCACGGGTGGAAACACCCCCAGTGTCCATCCACTGACAGACGGTAAATAAAACATTGGGAACAATGGAACATTACTCAGCCACAAAAAGGAGTAAAATCTTGATAAATGTTCTAATATTTTTCTTTGTTTGTTTGTTTGTTTGTTTTGAGGCAGGGTCTCACTATGCAGTTCAGGCTAGCCTTGAACTCACGTTGTAGCCCAGGCTGGCATTGAACTCACAGTGATTTTCCTGCATCGGCTTCCTAAGTTGTTCAAGGGTTACAGATGTGTACCACCCTGCCCAGTTTAAATGTTCTAATATGGGTGATCTTTGAAAATATTATGCTAAGTAAAATAAGGCAGAGCCACCCAAAAAGGCAAATGTATGATTCTACTTATCTGAGGTACCTACAACAGGTAAATTCATAGAGGCAGACAGTAGAAGACAGAGGGTCTGGGGGTTTAGCTCAGTGGTATAAGCATGAGGTCCTGAGTTCAATTGCTGGTACCAAAAAATAAAAATAAAAAAAGTAGAATGGAGGCTTCTAAAGGGACTAGAAAAGCTAGGAGTGTGAAGTTAGTGTTACTGGCCGTAGAGTTTCTCTCTGGGGTGATGAAAAAGTTCTGGAAACTGCACAACAATGCAAAGGCACTAAATGCCACTGTGTTGTACATTTAAAAATGGTTAAAGTGATAAATTTAATATTGATTCTATTTTTAGTACAAGAAAGAGAAAGAAGGAAGGAAGAAGGGACGGAAACGAAGGAGGGGGGAAGGAGGGGGGAAGGACATAAAATGAAGGCAGGACGAGGCGCTGGGGTGGAGAAGCCCGACTCATGGGCAAAAGGGGACAGTACTTGGGCGGTGCAGAGAGGCCACCAGCGCGCAGGAAATCCTGGCCTACACAGAGGAGCTCTGTCCCCATCTGCACGGAGTGGGCCGCGACACAATGACACCCCTGTTGGTGAGCACTGTTCACGTGGCCCGCGGAGTCACACACGCTGCGGGGCTGGGGGGCTGGCAGCGCAGGGCTACTTTCAGGACATCTGGAAGGGCTGGGTTGCGATGTGTTAGGAAACGGGAATTAAAATGGTCAGCGCACAGAAAAGGAAGCACGCATCGGAGCACCTTGGACAGGGGGAGGACCGAGGTGGGGTGGCGGTGGGGGTGGGCAGTCACACAGCCAGAGAGGACACGCGGAGTCGGCCCTAGAGGGCGCTGTGGGAGACAGGACCCATTCATTTAACACCTGCTGGCAGCCAGGGCGAGGCTTCGGGCAGTGGGGAAGTGGGGGTGGGAGAGATAAGAGGTCGGAGCCATCTGGTAAATACAGAGGCTCCTCGGCTTGTGACGAGGTCACTGCCCAACAAAGCCATGGCAAATCGAAAATATCCTAAGTCAAAAGTGCGTGGAATCCATCAAGCTGCCGCAAAACGCCAGTCTGGCCTCGCCTACCATAGACAGGCTCAGCACACTTATTTTAGCCTACAGTTGGGCAGTCATCTCGCACAGCGTCTGCTCCGTATCGCAGTGTTGAATATCTCGTGATTTATTGAATACTACACTGAAAGCGAAAAACAGAACAGTTTGTGGGTATGTTTGCACACCATCATGAACTCAAAAAAATCCTGAGTGGAACCATCCCAAATCACAGACCATCTGGACCTTTGGTGCACTTCCAGTTGCCCACTCATATCGCTCAAAAATAAATATGTGTATAACCAGGCCATGATGCAGTCACACTGGAGGCTGAGGCAGGAGAATGACAAGTTTGACGCCAGCTTGGGCAACTTAATGAGACTGTCTTGAAATTAAATTTTTTTCTAAAAATGGCTGGCAGTATGGCTCCATGGAAGGGTGTTTGCCTAACATGCGCAAAGTCCTGGGTTCAATCCCCGGAACCAAAAATAAACAAACTCGTGTAAAACAAAACAAAACAAAACAAGACTGCTGTCCCACCCCTACATTTCATAGAAGGCCAAACACCTTCTTACTTGAGGCTAGATCATTGCATCCAGAATAAGAAAAAAGATCAAGGCCAGGGATTTAGCTCAGCAACATAGCGCCTGCCTGGCAAGCGTGAGGTTGTGAGTTCAATCCCAGTATCAAAAAAAAAAGAAAGATCAAGCTGCTCCTTGGGCAGAGCACCTGCGTGCCTGCTGGCCAGTTATCAGGCCTCAACTGACCCCAGTTCTTCCTTCCTGGAGAAAAGCAACACAGGGATCCCCGTCACAGCCAAGTCACAGCCAAGTCGGGTACCGGGCTCTGGGGCCTGTGAGTGCCCTAGACTTCTCAGAGCAGCAAGGCTTCCTGAGGTTTCACCCGCTTATCTCCAGAGTGCAAGGACAGAGTAGCTGGGGGGATGAGGCTGTGGTTAGTGACAGCTCCGCCTCTCTTGAGATAAGAATAGCTTAGCAGTGGACTTCAGCGAATCCAGGGACTGCCTGAAACATGCTAGGTGCTGTGTGTGTGTGTGTGTGTGTGTGTGTGTGTGTGTGTGGCATACTGCCCTGTTAAGAGGGCAGGCAGTTCTGAAAGATCCTAACATGACACTCTGGCCATTTCAATTTTGCCTACAGCTGTTCAAAAAGGTAGCCACTAATCACATGTGGCAATAAAATTTTTAATTAAAATTAAACAGGATTACAAATGCAGTCCTTCGGTCAGACTGCCACATTTCAGTCCCCAACAGCCCCTGTGCTGTGTATTTTAGACCATGTCTGGCATGGCAGGGTGGTCCGCCAGGCAGTGCTATTCTGGAACCTGGAGAGCCCTCCTCCATAGGCAAAGAACTCCTTAATTTACTGTCCCTGTGAAGGCTTCATTACAATTACCTCAATTAAGGAGCCCTCCAAGGCAGACACAGCTAGGGTGAGCTCTGCACCCTGGCCTTGCTTTTACCATGATAACTGATGCTCCAGCCTCATCCAACATCTAAGCTGTGCCCTATTTCCTGTGAAAATGGACCCCGAAGCAGAGGGGGACAGGAGTCCAGCCAGAGTCCAGGTTTCAGAAGAGATGGGAAGGAAGGGCGTTCCTAGCATCTAGGGCTCCTCCATTGCCCCCTCTCCTGGGGATGCCTGTGCGTGGCCCTAGCATTGGGATTTTGGGCTTCTCCACTGCAACAGAAGAGCCAGGGAAAACTGGAGTTGAGGTGAGAGTAAGCGCAGGCAAGTGCTCGTTAAAGGTAAGAGTATTGTTTCAAGGAACGCATGGTCAGCTGAAGGAAGTGACCATGAAGAGTACTTGAGTCTTTGGCCCTGTATTTCTGAACTAACCAGAGACAGAGAGGCTGGGCTCCCCACCCCCTGCGGCATGGGGACCCAGTGACAGTGACATACGTGCACCACCCCCAACGTGACCAGTTTCTTAAGAATTTCCCCATCTATGTCAAAGCAGCAGCACTGCCCCTTTTCAGCGTGTCTCCTGAAAAGTCAACCAAAATGACCTGTAAATATGCACTTTTCTCCTACCAGCAGCCGATTGGAGTCACGGGGAGGCCAAGCAGATAACACAGAAAGTGTGGGCACAGGGGTGCGTGGAGACCTTGAGAAGAGAACCTGTGAGTGAGCCTGTTTCTGCTCAGGGATCCTGGAGTGGGTTCCTTTTTAACTTGAACCTTTCTAAATTAAATAAAACAGATACAGAAATCTTCATGAAACACATAAACCTAATGAATTCTGTCACCAAGCAAATACCTTGTAACTACTCATGGCAAGAAATAAGATTTGCTGGCCACTCTGAAACCCTCTCCATGAGCTGACTTTTGCGTTGATCACTTCCTTACCTCTCCCCTCCCCCAATCCCTGGGAACTGAACCCAGGACCATCTCCAGCCTCATCCCCTTTTTAAAATTTTGAGACAAGGTTATGAACTGTTCAGACTGGGTTCTAATTTGTGATCTTCCTGCGTCAGCCTCCTATAGTGCTAGGATTACAGTTCAGGCTGCTCAGCAGTAGCCGTCCTGCAGTCTAAAGTTCATGGAGCAAGGTTCCCCTTGTCTCTGAAACTTCGTTAGTTATCTGCAATGCCAAACTTGCCGGGCTCCTGTGACAAATAGAGATGATGAGTGTGGCATCATGTAGGGGAATGTTTATAACATGTTCTTATGCAAAGAACACAGGGAGCAAGCCACATAAAGAAAAAAGACCCAGAAAAGAGACCAGAAGGAAATATGCCCACACATCAATCATTATCCTGAATTCTGCAACGTTTTTCCCCTTATGTTTTCCCACAGTTAGAATATCAGAGTGTGATCATGAGGGGCCGAGTCATCTTTAAGTATTTCTTAGAAGAGTGTTCTTACAGTGTGGCACCAGACTGAGTGTGGCACCAGCCTGGCCCATCCTGCCTTCACTGATCTCCACCCCCACTCCAGCTCTGCTTCTGGGTTCTCACAGCCACCAAGAACCCAGCTAAGCCCTGCTTCTAAGCATCTGCTTCCCGTGAGCCTCCCTGCTAATCTGGATCCCTCCCGTCTTCCCTCTATGCAGCATCGCATCCCAGCACCCCTCCCGCCATATCAGTGGTCATCCAGTCAACTGTCACCTGCAGAGCTTATTCCATGTGGATTGCCGTGCTCCAGCAGCACTCCAGACTCCCCACAGCTAACAAGTTCTAGGGGGTGCTGCTGCCACTGGTCCAGGGACCGCACTCTGAGAAACCTGATCTGTACCTCTCGTTCGTCTTCCCGACAAGCCATCCTTCAAGTCCTAGCTCGGCATTCCCTCTTCCATGAGGAAACCCCTGGATGGGTCTCTCTCCCCCTTCTTGCACTCCTGCGCTAAGAGTACTCACTGGCATTGAGCACCTGCTCCTACGGGGCTGGGCGCCCCCTGCATCCTATCAGCTCTTCGGTGCAGACTGGGACAGACTCTTCCTCAGTGACCCTCCATCAGCCAGAAGGCATTCCTCATCTCCTGGGTGACGTGAATTGGAGCCCAGGCTTCCCAGTGACTCTTACATGCAGGCTTATTATTACACCTACACAGGGCACCTACTGTGTGTCGGGATGCACATGATAGCAACCTCTTTGCAGGCTGGGGACATAGCTCAGCGACCTCGCATGCACAAGGTCTTGGGTTCAATCCCGAGCACCACATGAAAACGTAACTAAGTAAAACAGACATTTGAAAAAACATGCTTTTTTCTTCACAGACACCAAGAATTATAGGAGCAGGAATTACAGCAGAAGCCTACAGGAAGCACTCCATGAGGAATCCCTCCAGCTACAGCCAGACAGTCCCCACCCTCAATCTACACACTGACACACACAATCTCGGCCCCAGATGCAGTTGTTGGTGGCCACCAACACACACACACACACACACACACACAGTGGTGGTCACACCCTTGTGTGACCATGGCAAGGTTTTGGCCACCTGCTATAGGCACCATTGTTCCCCAGCTCAGCACTATGGACAGGATTTATGGTCAGACACTGTTAAGAAAACAGATGCCCAGGCAAGTGGGCAGAGCCACTGGGAACAATACCTGTGGTTATGCAGGCCTGGACCCCACTGGAGAGAGGCAAAAAGACACTGTCTCCCTGTGAAAAGGCAGTGTACTCTTATCTAGGACAGACTCTGCTCCATTTCTTCCCACAGCTGGGGGTCTGGACACTAGGCTGAAGAGACCCCACTCTGGAAGGTAGATGCTGGTTTCACCTTGACCATGGACAGATTTCACTCTTAGGCCTCCGTTTCACTATCTATGTACTACCCCCCCCAATATATATATGCATGGTAACACACCTGGAGTCCCAGCATTCTGAGAGGCTGAGGTAGGAGGATCAGAAGTTCAAATGGAGCCTGGGTACTTAGAGACCCTATCTCAAAGTAAAAATGAAAAAAGGAGGCTGGGGGATTTAGCTCAGTGGCACAAGCACTTGCCTGGCAAGTGCAAGGTCCTAAGTTCGATCCCTGGTACCAAAAAGAAAAAAGGCTGGAGATGCAGCTCTGTGCAAAGGCTTAGGGTTCAATCCCTAGTACCCACCCCCAAAAAAGTAAAGCCAAAAAATGAGATGGTGAAGGTTCCCTTTGGAGGAATGAAAGGAAAGATTAAAAAGAAAACAACAGCCAGGCATTACAGTCCATGCTTATAGCCCCAAACCTTAGGTTAAGGCAGGAAGGTCACAAGTCAGGGTCAGCCGGGCTACACAGGAAGTTCAGTGCCAGCCAAAAATAGCAAGACTCTGTCAAATACACACACACACACACACACACACACACACACACACACACGGCAGTGCCACTGTGTAAAAGTAAAAGAAAGTAAGAAGGAGATGGAGCAGGGAGGCACCACTGGTTCCTGCGAAGGGCAAATCTACACACATGCCAGCCTCCCTGATGCAATGACTCCCAACTGGAGGGGGCATCAGGGTCTCGGGTGATCTTCAGCCCTCTCACCTGAACCAGAATCCCCTGAAGTGCACCCAATCCCCATCCCGAGTCCTGAGCAAGTCAAAGAGGCTCTGGGGTATTCTGGTAGCTCCCCCCAGAAGACCGCAGAGTGAGGGCCTCACCTAAGAGAGGGGCAGGGCTGTAAAGCACGGCCAGACCAAGGGTCAGCTGAAAGGGGGCAGTGTCAACACTGAAGTTCCACCTCCAGTCCCAGGAATCCATCTCCAGAAGCCAACGGCATCCTCCACACGCAAGTCAAGTCCTCTAGGAACCTGTCACTTGCCTCAGATCCCAGACTACTCTCCCTTCTGACCACCATCTGGCCCAGCACATGTCCCTGATCTCGAGCCCTAAATCCTCTCCCCAGCCAGCAGCCTCGCCCTGAGCAATTGTGACTCTGTCTCAGGATCGGGATCCCGGCCCTTCTCCTCCAAGGAGTCTTCACACACGCACTTCTGGGCTCATTCCCTTAAGCCCTGCCTTGCCTGATTACACCTTCTCTCTTCTTGCTCCATCCACATGGCAGTGCCAGTCGTTTGACACCACGATTGTCATTACTGATGGACTTAACAGACAATGCCTACCCAGAAGGGGGCAGTTTTGGGGTCTGAGTTCCTTGTCCCCAGCACCTAGCTCGATGCCCTCTACAGAACAGGCAAGCAAGAATTTATGTTGATCCCAAGAAAAGATGGGGAGCGTATTTGAAATCAGGGAGATCCACACCAGGCACATGTCTCAAAGTCCTGGGGAATTGTAACCAAGACTTTTATTAGCACTTGTTCTGTGCCACAGACCAAGACACAGGGGATAAACATGCCACACAATAACTGTGGCCTAGGTGGTAAAAGAGCAAAACCAAGGGGAAAATAGCTGCCTCAGGAGTCCTTATTCTCCATGACACAGTGGTCACAGTGTCCCCACTACTTCACCATTTGGGTGGGGCACAGATCGGAGTTGCTGTCCACAGAGGCAGGAGCAATAACATGTCTCTCCTGAAGGCCACTCTCAGTGATGTTGCAGGGATACTGTTGCCTGCAAGGGGAACCTAGGAGTCTGAATTCCCAGCTGGAAGCCCCAGAGGTCAACTCAGAAACAGGGACAGGGAGGATGTCACACTGGGCCTTCAGAGAGAGGACTTTTCTCTTCCATACCTGAGGCTCCCAAGGAGGGAGAAGGGACCCAAGTGACAGACCCCCAGGCTCAGGCTTGGGTAGCAGAGAGGTGTGGCCACACCAACCCTTCTTGGCCTCTCCCTTCCCTTCGAGAAGGACAGGCCCCTGTGCTTACCTCAGGAGAGGCTGGGAAGCAAAGCAGGTGCCCTGAGTGACACTGAAGTAGGCAGGAAATAAAAGGTATTCAGATTCAACTAGAGTAACTGAAAATGAACCATATGCCAAACTTTGGCAAGGTGCAGCCCCACAGTCCTTATTTGATTTTCACACCAACCCAACAAGGCAACTCCTATGCTCCTTTTTGTACCAACAGGAAACTCAGGCATTATTCTGCTGGAGGGAGAGAGGCCCAGGAGGCGATCCTCAAACACTGGGTGTGTTTGGTTGAGGCTGAGAAGAGCTTTAAATCTCTTTGAGCAAAGTATTAAGGATGCTTGCTCTTTATTAGCTTTCTTTCTTAAATACAGAACCCAATAAAATGGGATTTAGGTTAGAGGAAAAGCCTCCAGCTACAGGGAGAGGTATTACAGGCACATGTACCCCGTGCCTTCCCAGAATTGAGCTGTGAAGGGTGCAGTGAGCTCAAGTGGCCATGCTGCAGGCAGGAGATGGGACAACTTGACCTTCACCACCAGGTAAGTGTCACCTCCTGTGCCCAGAGGTCTCTTCAGGCCTGGCAGTCATACAAGGGGCTTCTGGACAATGCAAAAAATCAGAGCTCACACATACATCCCTTGCTAAACTTCACAAGCAGTTGGGCTGACAGCTCAGATATTAAACATTTTTTAGTCTTTTTAAAAATGATTTAAATCACATGATGGCATTAAAGTAAGCACAGGTGTTTCTGCTGAAAGCCACCTGTGTCACTTGTTGGCTAATGTATGTCATCAAACCAGCAGCACCAGAGATGAGCAGGCAGGCGAACAGCTCGGGCAGAAGCCAGCGCCTATCGTGGGAAGCCCCTGCCTGCCTGCTGCCTGCCCCAGCCTGAAGCTCTGCGAGGACCTCAGGGACACAGAGCAGATCTGCAGCTGCCCCCAGCTACTCAGGCCAACACTGTGCTTTGGCCTGGAACAGTAGGTTCCCAAATAGGTTGTCATTAGCCTGGGAAGGCAGAAAGCCCTGGACCCCTGGGCGGGAGGAGGGGGCTGGCTTATAAGTAAGACGCGAAGTCTAAACAAGGGCTCTCATTCTACATGTTTCTTCACAACCAGCAGCTCACTGGGTTGAATCCAACTCAGAATTTCCTATTGATCATAGGACCAAAAAAATGGCAGCATTTCTCCAGATAGGATTTTTCTGAAGGTGAAGGGAATCCCATCACCAAAGCCCTTCTCTAGAGTTCTGAATTTCTCCAAGCACTCAGAAGAAGCCAAGGCCTGGAAAGGTCAAAGGCCTCGTGCTTGGGGTCTACCAAAGAAGCTGAGCTGGTCCCGGCTCACTGACCCCTGTCCAGCAATGCACCCCAGATGGCCAGCAGGTGCCTCTGAGGACACAGTGGGCAAAGGGGCTGGGAGCGTTTATAAATCACTGCACACCGGTTTGCATCCTGAAGGCCCCAGGAAGCAGGGCTGAGACAGGGCAGGGCAAGCCATGTCAGGAGCCACGCTGTGGAGGCCCTGTGGGAAGACTGACCCCTGCCTCCCAGGCTGCCACAAGACCTCTGGTCAGTCCCTGTGTGTGATGCCCTCACCTCCTGCTTTGATCCCAAAGAGGGGAGGGGGTGGGGAGCAAAAAAGAAATCTCCACTCAGCATCCATCTGCCCAAAGCAAAGGCAACACAAAGGCCGCACCTGTTTCCATGGAGACACAATTGGCCAAGCAAAGGAACAAAACAGAGCGATAAAAAACACAAGCCCATCACCACCTTTCGGGCCACTGTGATCGATGTTGGCGGCCAAAACCCCGACAGGAAGACAGCGGAAGGATGAAAGGTAATCAGCAGATCTAGAAGCCACACGGGAGTCCTTTCAGTGGGCAGAGAGGGAGGCGGTGACCCACCACCCCCACCCCAGGCCTACAAACTTGCCTACGGGGCCCCAATCTTCAGAAGGACCCTGAACAAAAAATCCTGAACCAAAATCCAAAGAGAGTGATTATTCATTTCACAGAAGGATTCTTCGCTTGACAAAGAAATTCCTGGAAACAACATCCCAGGGTGGGTTGGAGAGGTCTGCCTGGTCTTCTTACTTTTCTGAGGCAGCAGAGGAGGAGGGGCCCTATGAAGACCTGCCAGGGGGACATCTGTAAACGATGCCAAGACACCTAAGGGGAGGGACGGCTGTGTGGAGTCAGGACTTCCTTCTAAGACATCTGCTGAGAGAGCTACAAGGCAGCTTTGAAACAAAGGTGAGCTGGGTGCCCGGGAGGCCATCCAACAGAAGGGACAGAGGACGCAGAAGGCAGAGGGGGCTGGACAGCATCACTGTCCAAAGAGGCCCCTTAGGTGGCCACGGGTGAGGTGTTCCTGGCGGGTGTAGGGAACTCCCCAAGCCACCAGACGGAACTGAGAGCAAGTATGTGGGAACCAGTCTTTACCTCCCCAGGGCCACAAGAAGAGGAGAGGCTTGAAGTGTCCTCCAGTGGAGGCCACAAGTTGTCAACAGTCCGTTCAGCAGATGGCCAGGGCTCAAGGGCAGTCACAGGAGCCGTTGGCTTTCTCTCTCGCCATTCATCAGGTGACACTATTAAGCGCCTCCGTGCACATGTTGTCATCCTGGGCAGGGGACAAGGCCACACACCCACACACCCTGCCCTTGGAGACTCTCACCAGAACGCCACTCCACTGGATCTCTCCTGACTCCAATCCCTACAGGGAACAAAAACCAAGGGGAGCAGCAACCATATTCCCTGAGCACGCTGCAGGGCCAGAGGCTAACGACTTTTCTTTGGGAAGTGGTCAGAAGGACACAAAGGTCCTTCATCTTCTTGAGCACCCCAGGGAAAAGATGCTGTTCTTTCCCCATTGCATGATGGAGAAACAGGCACAGAGAGGTAGGTAATGTGCCCATATGGAGGACAAACTCCAGAAAGCAGCTCCCTAACCCAGCCAAGGCATTTCTTGCCTTGTGATGTTTCTTCCAGAAAGGCCAGCTGGTTTTCTTGGCAGGTATATGAACTGCTCTGTGGCCTTGAAGTCATTTTCATTTGTGCCTTAGTTTGCCACTCTGCAACAAGGAGGCATCATTGCAGGGTGAGGCTTCCACCATCCCACTGAAAAGAGAAACACGGGCAGGCACATGTCCAGGGTGTCACCTGGGAGCCAGTCGGAGGAGCAGGCTCAGCTCTGGTCACTACTCCTGGAGACCCACAAGGTCTGGTAAGGGCAATGCGGCCTTTACAGAGCACACGTCACACCGGCTCATACAGTGGCCTTAGGTTCTGGGGGGAAATTGAGTGCTTTCCCTCCCAGAACACATCTAGGGAGTCCTAGGGGTGCTCAGATAGGATGGCTTCCAGGGAGTCGACTGCCACCTACATGCTTTCTAAACCCGATCTGCTGGGAACCATCTGGGCTCCCTCATCTCTCTTCCCAGTGGCCCTCCTAATGGCCTCCCAAAGACACCCCACCTTAGTTGGCTCCCTGCCCAACTGGAGAATGTCCCTGCTGAGATGCCCCCAGGAGGACCGAGAGCTTCCTGCAACACGGAGGAGGGTGCTGGCTTTATCTCACCTCTGTCCTATCCGGCCTCCTGTTGTTCTAGGGTTAGAATTAGGGAAGCAAAGGCACGGCCACAGAGATGCCTGCTTAAAACAATTCACCAAATAACAAAATGGAGTCAAGGGTGTTTCCAACTCAAAGTATGACAGGCTGACAGGCAATGAGAACCAGTTTTACCAACGAGGAATACAGCAGACATTTTCCATTCTCAGCCTGGGCTGAGCGTGCAGCTCTAAGGCTTTGATAAAAACATATGTAAAGCAAGTAGATGCCATGTAAGGCATATGACAGTTTAAAAACAAGAGCCAAGCCGGGTGCAGTGGCACACCGCACAATCCCAGCACTCAGGAGCCCTCAGGCAGGAGGATCTCAAATTGGAGGTCAGCCTGGACTACTTAGCAAGTTCAAGGCCAGCCTGGACTATATGCTGAGACTATCTCAAAAAACAAAAACAAAAAATCTTTTAAAGGCTGGAGGTGTAGCTCAGTGGTAGATTCCCCTGGGTTCAATTCCCAGTACTGGGGGGGGGGGAGTATAAAGGAATCCAGTTTTACAAAATTCTTTCAATAAATGTACAGTAAAGAAGTTTGAAGCCTGTTGCTTGACTTCCCTGGAGCCACGCTCAAGGGCTCAAGAGCCCTCACTCCCTCTGTGGAAGACCCAGCAGGACTTGGAGTAGTTAAGTTCTTTTTTTTTTGGACCGGGAATCGAACTCATGACCTTGTGCTTGCCAAGCAGGCCCTGTGCCACTGAGCTATATTCCCGGCTGGAGTAGTAAGATTGGCAGGGAAGACAGCTACAGGCACAAAGCAAGCACAAGCCTGGATCTGGGTACCAGTTTGCCTGTGCTGCTTCTTAGCTGTGTGGATCTGATTAAGTCGCCCAAACTTCTTGAGCCTTGGTCTCCCCATAAGTATCTGAATGTAACACTACCCTAGGCATACTGAAAACCCTGATGATAAAGATGAGGAGGATATTAATGAACAATGAGGGGTACATCAGCACAAAGGGCCCCAAACAGTAGTCAACCGGCAAGCATTTTTTGTTTGGCTTGGACAACTGTATGCTATTTGCCTTTCTATAATATTAAGAATTAATATTCATTGATGACTCATTACTGCCAGACCCTGGACAAGTGCCTCCCAGGGCCCAGGTCATTTTCCTTACACAGTAGCCCCATGAATCAGGTTCCCTTCTTATTCCTAATTCACAAGTACTAGCTTAGCTCACTTGGCTAGCAACTAAGGGCCCAGTAAATCTGGGTGTTTCATTTTGTTTTGTTAATAGTGCTAGGAGTTGAACCCAAGGGTGCTAAGCTACATCCCCAGCCCTTTTTTAAAATTTTGCAATAGGATCTCTTACTAAGTTGACCAGGCTAACCTCAGACTTACAATCCTCCTGCCTCCGTGTTCCAAGCAGCCGGGGTTACAGGTATGCACCACTATGCCTGGCTTGGGTCTGTTTGGTTGCACAGCCCAAACTCTAAAAATCCTTCCTGCTCACAGGATACCCTTCAGCTAGCAGCAGCAACTACATCGACTCGTTAGAAAAGGAGAAACCTAAGACCTGGTCCAAGCTTACAGAATCAGAATCTGCATTTTAGCAAAGTCTGTGAGGGATTCACACGTACATCCAGATCTGAGAACCACTGCTCTGCAGCACCAGCCTCACCGGGTTACCATCCTGGTGTGCCTTGCTGCAGGCAGTATTAGAGTATTTGTTTTCTCCATGCCCACATACGCAGGCCATTAAAGCAAATGGGGTGGTCAGAGATTATAATAATCCACCAGTAACACATGCAAAAGGCCTTTTTATAAAAGGGCTCAAAGGAGTTGAACAAAGCCATCCTCAATGATTTTCTATGTGGAGCGGGATGAGCTGAGGGACAGGGAATCAAAGAGAGCAGGAAGACCCAGAGCAAAGTCCCGGCTCTGTCCCTAATTTGCTGGGGAATCTCAAGGCCTTCACCTATAGACCTGTGTTTCCCGTTGTGGGCCAGAGGTAACCCATGGCCTTTGTCCGCTCCACAGGGTGGGTGTGAGGATCTTCCATGTAGTGAGATGCTTAAAAAAACGGCAAGGTGCTGTACAATCCAAGGGCCGACTGTTTTCATGAAAAGAAGAGAGGGAGGAAAAGCAACGAAACGTTTATCCTTACTCATTCCACTCCCAAACACAGATATTCCATGACTTTATAAGGAAGATATACAGAGTAACCTGGATTTAGAATCCGTGGGAGCCCTGGGCTGATTTTCAAATCCTTATTCGAACTTGCGAGTTAGGTTTGGATATGGTTCAAACCATGAAAAGAAAGGGCTATTTTTCAATGTCTGGCCCATTTTCTTTGCCCTTCTCTCCTGGTCTCTCTGCAGGCTTGAGGATTCTCAGAAGGTTTTATTTCTGGGCCTCTTCTCTCGGCACAGCAGCCGCACTATGTGGACTTCTGTGACTCCTGTCTGTGACTCCAGCGCTGCCACCCAGCTGTCCTCAGAGCCAGGGACTTGGGGTCTGCAGTTCCCCTGGCTTTTGGCCAATGTCTTCTTTCTCACCTCTGAATCTTAGAACTTAGATCTGCAGAACTGGAAAAAGTAGTTACCGATAGTTTGTCTGGTGGGGAGTGGAGTTTGGGTGCAGAGGGATAAAGAAACTTTCTCGAACCCATATAGTTAGCTTAAAATAGAGTTGGCTAGGAGTGTCTGTCCCCACATCCCACGCTTTCTGTATGGCTTCTGGAAATGCCTCCTTTCCTTAAGATTTCTCTGTCACTTGCATTTAACTTGTCTGTTGTGACCTCATCCCCCTGACCCTTCACCCTAGGAGACATAAATCCGGGAACTAAAAGCCGCTGTACTTTTCCTCCAACTGAACAGTCTTAAAGCGGCATGATCTGAAAATATTGCAACCAAGGAAAAAAAGAATCCCCAGCCAGATTTTCCACAGAGAACCAGGCCTGTTTAAACACTGATGAGCCTCAGTTACAGTACTCACAGCAAAAGAAGCCCTGGAGAAAGCCAAAGGAGAACCGGCCTGAAATCCCAGCACGCTGTGATGGCAAATTCAACCCCAGCCCGGGGAACCTGGCAATATAGCCAGACCTCATCTCAAAATAAGAAATAAGAAAAGGGTTGAAGATGTAGCTCAATGCAAAAGCCCGGGGGTTCAAGCCACAGAACAATAACTAACCAACAGGAAGCTCAGAGGCCCAAAGCGCCAGCCCACTCCCCTCAGGCCTGCCCTGCGAGGACTCAGTTCAGCTTGCTGAGCTGCAGTTCTCTCCTAGGAAGGCAGGGAGCACAACAGCAGCTGTCAGGTTTGGAATGCAGATGACAGACTGGATAAAGCTCTTCTTGAACAACAGGAGCTCAACAAACAGCAATTACTGCTGTCAAGGCTGCCCTCATTTGAGACCACCCATCCCAAAGACAAGTCGAAATCAGTTCTCCAGTCCAGCTGTACATGAGAATCATCTGGGGAATATTTTTTCCTCTTTTGAGTCCCAATACCCAGATTTTATCCTTGGTGATTGTGCTTCGTTGTTCTGGCAGTAGGTCCTAGGAACCAGTGTATTTTTCAAAAAAGCTCTCCGGGTGATTCTAATGTGCACCTGTGGCTGAGAACTATGGTCTGAATCACCACCTCTCAACGCTTAGCATGCATCTGAATTTCCTAGATGTCTTCCTAGGATGTAGGTCCTGACTCATTAGGTCTGGCTCGAGACCATTGTTTTTTTTTTTTTTTTTTTTTTTTGCGGTAGTGGGGATCTAACTCACGACCTTGCACTTGCCAGGCAGGCGCTTATGCCGCTGAGCTAAATCCCCAGCCCTGGAGACCGTTTCTAACCAGTGCCCAGATGATGCTGATGCTGCAGGAAGAAAGGCACTCAACTCAGGTGATGCACAGAGAGTTGGAAAGGATGCAGGATTATTTCCCGCACATCCTCAAATGTCAGCTTTGTTCAGCCAGGCTGGGGTGCACTGCATCCTAGCAGACAACCGTGTGACCTCAGAGTGGGGCACAGAGATTCAGAACTAAAGCCCAGAATGTTCTCTGGCTTCCTGTTGGCCACTAGCAAATTACTGTCTCCACACCCTGCATTCTCAAGATCACGAGAGGGAGAAGTCAGAAAGGAAAGGACCTTGTTACTTTCACTCGGATGAACAATGTGCAGGAGATCATGGCCTGCCTTGGCAGGATGTCCCAGCCAGAAGGAGCTAGAACAATAGCGACTCTGGGCAGCCAGACTCCTCTGATCAGCCAAGCAGGACAGCTTCCTGCCTGGAGCTGGCTCAGTAAGGGCACAGTTGCAGGGGCTCTGGGGAAACATGAGCAGGGAGGCAGCTGGGTGCACGGCCCTTCCGCCTTTGAGGTTGGTGTATTTGGTGACCCTGAACATCAACAAATACAATACTGGGCACCAACGATGCACCAGTCAGTTTCACAGAAATCTTTCCATTTGATCTTTGCATCAACTTTGCAAGAAGCCAGGCATCGCTATTTTCCTTGTATCCAGGAGGAAACTGAGGCTCAAGAGTAACTGACAAGGAAACTTACACAGAACAAAGCCAGAAATAGAATCCTAGCCCATCCAACCATCCTGCTTCCTTATATTGATGCTCAAAACTCTTAAATCTCTCAGTGACTCAATTTACCTTTGCACAGTGGCAGAGGAAAAAAGGAAAAGTGTATAAATGAACAGAGCTGGATAAGGCTGTGGGTCTTCAAGAAGAAGGGACAAAGCTTATTATAACTACTCTTAATCATTATGATTATTAAGTATAATTAAGCAGCACTGAGAAAAAAGGGAGGGATCTATACTGTAAGGAGGGTGGCTAAGGAAGATCCTGGCCCCAGGCAGTTTCCAGCAGCCCAGTCCCTCTGGGAAGTGAACAGCACCTGATGATCCAAGGAGAAAACCCAGGCATCTCTGCGAAGAGCCCAAACCCCCAAGGGCTCAAGGAAGGAGACAGAAAGAGATGAGCAAGTTCCTGGCACCCAGGCCACCACACCAGGTCCAAGCTTGGAAACTAAGGCTCATTTAATGTGCCAATGGCCCCCAAAGCCAACTGAACCTATGTCACATCACCCACCCCCACATAAGCCCCAGGAAGCTCCTGAAACAATCAGAGAGCACTCAAGGGAGTGTCCCACTCCAAGGAGTACAGAGCTGAGGGCTGCAGAGGCCACACCAGGAAGTTTTGTTCCATACAGGTGCAGACCTATCCCATAGCCTGGTCCTTCCTCCTGGCATCTTGGCAAGATGGGGTTCTGGCAAGGGTCCCACCCTGGATTAGTATTACAACTGTAGAACACAGAAAATGGCTCCTGACTTTCCTGCTCCATGAAGTTCCAAAGTTTAAATATAGATGTGGGGGAGAGATGACAGCAGGCAATGGTAGAGGCACAGGATGAAATATTTAAAATAATTAAAGCTACACTATTTCATTTTAAACACTCACAGGTAGCACTTGGGGAGGTAGTGCACACCTGTAATCCCAGCACCTGGGAGGCTAACACAGGAGGATCGCCACAAGTTTGAGGCCTGCCTGGGATACAACGTGAGTTCAAGGCCAGTGTTTTTTGAGATACAGCAAGGCTCTGTCTCAACCAAAGTAGGGGCTGGGAATTTAGCTCAGCGGCGTTAGTGCCTGCCTTACAAGCATGCAGTCTCGAGTCCGATCCTCGGTACCAAAAAAAAAAAAAAAAAGCCAAAGTAAATAAATAAATAAATGCTCACATGCAGTCTTACATGAAAAGGGGAGGTTCAAGGCATACAATCAGCTCACAACCAATTTTTAAAATCTACATATATTTTAAAAACAGAACAGAAGGAAATACAATCAACTGTTATTAGCAGCAGTATTTACATTATCAGAATCAATTTTTATTGGGAATGAAGCATAAACAACCCAAGGACAAGAAGACCACATCCTGTCCCAAGTCAGTGTCTGGGCTGCAGGATGAGGTCCTGCCTGTTCAAACCAGCAGACGGCCCCCAGCCTTGAGCTGTGGCCAACACGGAGCAGTCTAGAAGCCCCGGGGCTGTTGTGGGCACATGTGGACAAGCAAGCCTGGTGGAGCCTTCTGGAGGGGCCGAAATTCCCCAGGGAACTAAACAAAAGCCATTTGTCTTTCAAGTGCTCTAAAGGAGTTCAGCAAAAGACATCAAAGTGAAACCGGTAATCAGGTGTTCCGCCCCAGGCAGAGGCAGAAGACAGCTGCCCTGCGGAGTCCAGTGTCCCTTAGAGACCCTCAGCATGCAGGATTCCTGCCTGAGCTGCCACCCCCAGCACAGGGATAGTAAGCAGACAAGCTTCACCATATGGGGTGTGGGAGCCTCCTGGGGACGCCCTGGCGAGCAAGAATGGCAGGTCCCTAAGCCATGTGCATATGTGAGGAAGCAAGGGGGTTAAAAAGACCAGGCACCAGCCGCAGCTGTCTCCAAAGACGCTAATTACAGGGGCTGTGCCCCAGAGAGGCTCTGGAGCTCCTGCTGCCTGCAGTCCCAGCCTGTGGCTGGACGGGGGTGCGGGGGTCTGGCTGGGGCTGAGGGCCTCATGCTCCTCCACCTTCCCGTCCCTGTCGCAGGGTCAAGAGACCTGTGTTGGGGGCTGAAGCCCTTGGGACATGGCGAGGGCTACAGAATGTGCTTCTCTGGAGTTTTAAAGATCAAACTTCTGGAAGAGCACAACCCTGGAAGGAGAAAAGGGGACATCCCAGTCCCACGCAGACCAAGGGAAGGGACAGGCTTAAGTGGAAAGGAGAGAAAAGTAGTTTCTAGGGGTCTCTCACATCACCAAAGTGTCCCCTTCTGGGCTGGCAGCCGTGGAGACGGCGGCGGCGGGGGGGGGGGGGGGGGGTAAAAGGCCACACTTCGAAGAGGAGGAGGCAGGCAGGAGGAAAGCCCTCAGGGTCATGTCCTCCAAGCTCTTCACTGTCCTGAAACAGCCATCGACATGGCTACAGATCCACTAGGAATGCACGAAATGGTGCTTTTAAAAAACCAGCAGTTTCTCCTGGGTGTGGTGGTTATCACTTGTAATCCCAGCACTGAGGAGGCTGAGGCAAGAGGATCCCAAATTTGAGTCCCACCTGGAGCAACTTAGCAAGAAGAGACTTTCTCAAAATAAAAAATACAAAAGGGCTGGGGCAGAATATCCCTGGGTTTCCATCCCCCATACCACACACACACATGCGTGCACACACAGGCACACAATTTAGCAATCTCTACACAAATGGGGGTATCGTTATGATTCATGCAGCGTCATTATAAAGCGGGCATTTTGTTTCCCCTTCAAAGGGACCATACACAAATCAGAAGCAAAACCAGACAAGCACATGCGTGACCTTTCCAAGGTGCTCAGGCGCACGCTGTGAAAAAGGGTGGGACAGGGCTGCTTCAGGAACAGGAGAAACGAGCTCGGAGGCGGCCACTGCGCCTGCCCTCTCGGGCCGGGTGGGGGAAGGCAGGACCTAAAGCTCAGGAAACAAGGGAAGAAGTAAGGAGGTTAGTGCCCCACGTTCCTGGGAATGAGGCCGAGATGAAAGGGAGGCGCAGCTGGGGGAAGCAGGCCGTGAGAACAGACCGCCAATTGTTCCCAGGACGGCGAAGCGCAGGGCGCTGGCACTGCCGCTTTGTGCTTAATGTAATTAAGGCCCGGTGGGGGCCAATGTTTGGAATCCGTCACCTCCCGCCATTCTCACGGCGCAGCTGAGAGCGAGGGGCTCTAAGCAGGGTGGCGAGGGCTTTCTGAGCAGCTCGGCTAAAAGGGGGCAGCGAGGGGCAGGCGGGCCTTGGCGGCAGGACGCCGAGACCTAGTTGGGGTGCCCGAGAAGCCCTTCCGCCTCCTCTGCGCTGTCCCCAGGAGGCCCCGAGCCTGAGCCTTGCTACTGCCCTGACCCCAGTTAACACTCCCCCTAATAGCTGCGGATGCAGAGAGCCTGAAAGCCCTGGGAGCGCAAGAGCCAGAGTTAATTAAGAAAAAAAACACCAAGTCTGCGCCTCCTCTCCACTGAGCCTCCCCTCCTCCCCACAGCCTCAGGCCGCGCTAGGCCAGGGAAGTTCCCGAACTAGCGAGGCAGGGATCTCCAGTTCTGGCGCCAAGAGCAACACCAGCACTTGGGCTACTGCACAAAAGCAGCTGGCTCTCCCGCCTCACACCTCGCTGACTCCCCAGATTTCCCAGGTATGCCCAGGGGGCTGCCCCCGCCCATCCGAGAGAGAGCCTCACAGCCTCCTAAAGCCCAAACTGGCCGCTCTGTGACAAAGGCAGCCCAAGCACTTGCCGCCAAGGTAGGACTCCTCCAAAGGGCAAGGGGACATTGTGTAGGTGACACACGGTAATTCGTGCAACACATTACCTCGTCTAACCTCCCAACTGCCCTGGGCGGGAGGCACCACTCTTATCTGCACTTCATAGATGGGGAACCTGCAGCTTAGAGAGGGTAAATAACTATACCCAAGGTCAACAAGCCGGCAAGTAGCAGAAGAAGGACACAACTCCCCACACCCTGACTCAAAGATTGTGCACTGAACCCTGATCTCCCCTGGTAAGAGGTTCCTAGCTGAGGTTTCTGCCTCTGTGCAGCCCTGTGAAGATAAACACCCACTGTAATGTGTTCACGTGTGCATGCACTCGTTAGGGTGAGGAGAGGTATCAAAATGGTCTTAGATGATCAAAGGGGTCTGGGGCCAGCAAAAGGTTAAGAGCCAACAGCCAACAGCCTAACACTCCAATGCTTTGCAAAGCTGATTCCATGATACAGACCTGAGTGGAGTCATCTACTTTTCCCTTTCACACCTTTGCTCTCAAGAGGCAGCCTGACTTTCTCTAGGAGGGTGTCAAACTGGCAGTTTGACAATCCAGGCAGCCTGGCATTGAAAATCCAGCCAGCCAGCTTGGGCGATGCTGTCAGGAAATGCACTGGGTGGAGGGAGAGAAAGCGTTAACAGCCAGGTCCTAGAGGATTAAGGGATTTCCTACACAGTGTTTATTACTTCTTTCCACTGCTAAAAAACAAGTTCTGACACTGTCCCAATTCTGGTCCTGGGTTTTGTTTGGATCCACATCAAGTAATTTCATTAACAGCAGCCCAAAGTACCAGACATTAACAGGGAAGGAAAAGTTTCTCTTTTTCTTTTGTTGTTGTCTTCTCTTTTCTTTTTTCTTTTGAGATAAGGTCCCACTATGTAGAACAGGCTGGCCTCAAATGTGCAGTGATCCTCTTGCCTCAGCCTCTCGGGTGCTGGGATTATAGTCTTGTGCCATCTTGCCCAGCTGGAGGAAAAGTCTTTGTTCCAAATTAATTTGCTACAGTTTCAAAGACCACTGTCTGCCTAAAAACAAAGATGTCCCTTACCTGAGGCCACTGTTCTCATTTCCAGGTGCTCCAAGACAGCACGTAATAATGATGCTGCTGCCAACCTTTGACACCCAATATTACACATGATTCTGTATTCTCACTCTGACTCCATGAAGCAGGGTCATTATTATCTCCAATTTAGAGATGATAAAATTAAGGATCTGAGAGGCTCAACAGCTGCCCGACCACACACAGCAAGTACATGAGCATGCTGGGATTCAAGCCTGGATCTATTTGGTCCCAGAGACAGGATTCTAGACTGGGACCATTAAAAGCCTATCTGCATACCACCCATGAATGATTAGTTACAGGTTCTTGGCAAGGTACGTACAGAAAAAAACATAAGGAAGCATTTTAAAACTTTACTTGCAGGTCGGCATTAGCACCACATCCAAGCCTGTGATCAGTGGCCTTGCCTCTTAGAATAGGGCAGAGACCAGTTCTGAGGTTGTCAGACTTGTACAGACTGCTCATGCTCACTGGGTCCTAAGCAAATGAAAAAACAAAACAAAACCCCCCATGTTGTCCTTTATTTCAGATAACCTGAGAAGCGCAATTTTAAAGCACTCTGCAAAGCCAGGGGCATAGAAGATGCTCGAATGAGGCCTACAGCCACCCCCTTCAGCGCCCTCAGCCTCCAAAGCCTTCCCAGACCCCAGTGTGCATATCCATGAACCACTTCTTAAAATGACTCAGGAAGTCCTTGGGGTGGGCGGCTGTGACTCCCCGATACCTGCACACACATGCCAGGCCCACGAGGCTGGTGCCAGGACTGAGCTGGCTGGAGCGCAGGGAAGGGACCCAGCCATAACAGCTCTCCATTCAGGGTCGGCTGCGTGAGGCTTTGGCATTGGGCTGGGCTCACAGGCGGCCCTTGCAAAACACCTCTCCCTACTCCAGGCCCAGGCCAGGAAGCTCAGCCCCTCACCTTTCTCCTAGTTTCAGACAAGACAGCCCTTTCTGTCCCACCAGCTTCACAGAAGACTGAGAAAAGCATCTGCAAACACTGAGAGGAACATTACCCACAACCATGCCCACAGGAGGAGGCATGGTGAGAAAACTGCCCGCTTCCTCAGCTCTGCACATGCCAGGCACAGCTGGGTCTCTGACCACGACGCTCCGGGAAGATAACTACATGCACACACTTAGGCAGAACTTTTTACTTCTTAAAAAAGCGATACCCACATATCCTTGGGAGAGCTAAGGCATCCAATTAAGAGCTGAAGCCGCTGAGGAAGGGACGTGCTGTGGTCAAATCAGGACAGAAATCACCCTGAAGTGGTCTTTCTTATGGCCAAGACACAGCCACGAACAGCTCAATTTCAAATAGGAATGACCCCCCGGCCTTCCTCGGGTAACCCTCAGGTACCTAAAGTACTCCCTGGAAATTCCTGAAAGTGCAGGCCTTCCTCTTGTACCTAACCTCAGTTTCT
This sequence comes from Dolichotis patagonum, assembly GCA_004027295.1. Classification (NCBI taxonomy): domain Eukaryota; kingdom Metazoa; phylum Chordata; class Mammalia; order Rodentia; family Caviidae; genus Dolichotis; species Dolichotis patagonum. The sequence goes on from PVJX010001892.1 coordinate 139,129, forward strand.
CCTAACTCAATTTGCAGGGTGACCAAAAGGTCTTATTAACAGGGCAGCTCACAAGAAAAGGTCCAGAGCTCCCATTCACTCATTCAGAAGATCTATTCATTCAAAAACATAGATGGAGAAACTACATGTGCCACACACACGCTGTCAGATGGCAGACCCAGCACATGGGATCAGCAGCTGAGGGCCCTTCCCTCACGCTATCCTAAGGGGGAAATAAATGATAGGAGAGTCACAAAGCCATTAGCCAAGTCAAGGGGCACTGCCTGTTCCTGGGTTGTGATAGAGTAGGTTTTGGGTAAGTGGCTCCCCTAACTGCACAGACCTGCAGAATGTCAGCTAGAGGAGGCACTGGGCATTTGGGGTTGATGGTGCCCAACAAAAGGATGAGGGAATGACTGGGATTACTGATATACAAGGCAAACACATAAAGGCGTTTTGTGTCCCAGTTTAAAGTTGTTTACAAGTGGCACAAGTCCAGGTCTAGGAAGCATCGGACTGAAAAACCCCCACTGGATCTCAGGCAGCTCTCATGAAACCACAGAACTCTTTCACCTTTGCAAAATCAAATCACACTGTCCTACTCCCAAACTCTACCACATGCATCGTGCATCATGCATTGCTGCTTGGTGCCTACACCCAACTGCACCAGCCACATCCTTCCTTCTCTCCATGTTCTCATCCCCAGAAGGTCTGATCTAGGCAGGGCTCCCCCACCTTGGGAATTACTGATCCGTTGTCGAGGGCTATCCTGTAATTAGAAGTTATTTGTGACCTCTACTCATAAAATGCCAGTAGCACTACCACCCCTCAGTTGTGACTTCAAAAGATTCCAGACAGTGTCACTGTGTGCTGAGGGGCAAAACTGTCCCTGAGTATGGTCTGCTGCCCTAGAGGGATGATTTTCAATCCAGTAGATACTCATAAAACTCATGCATTCTTGGGGTTAGGGATATAGCCTGGCAAGCACAAGGTCAGGAGTTTGATTCCCAGTACAAAAACAAAAACAACTCACGCATACCTGGGCCCTGCCCCACACAGGCAAAATCAGATATTCTGGTGTGCAGCAAGATGGAAAACCACTGAATGTCCCCCTCGGGACACAGTAGACCTCTCAGCCTAATCTAAGATTCTTCCAGGAAACAGGAAAACCTGTCACCCTATACCCTCTAATGATCTTCTAATGCGTTGGTTGGTTCCTCCATTAGACCAAATCTCTCCAGATGCAAGATCTACATCTGCTTTTTTTCCTCTCTCCACAAAGCTGCTCTTAAGAAAAAGCTCATCAAGAACGCCTGGAAAATTCGTAAGTGCCCTCCACCCCATCTTCTCATGAAAAAGCTGCTTTAAATAACACCAACTGGGTCTGAAAGAGTATGCATGAGGCCTATGTTTAATCCCAAGCACGTTTGCCAGCACGCATGTGTGCACGCACGCACGCACGCAAACACCAAGTCACCAAAATTCAGCCTGTGATTGGAAGAATTACGAAGGGAGGAGAGAACAGAAGAGGGGGCTGCAGGAGAGTCCGACCACCTGGTTTTAGGCCCTGTGTCTGAGTCCTGAATGAGCCTGACCAGGCCTTCCCTCTCAAATGAGAGACTCCACTTCTGGCCTGTAGACCCCTGTCCCTCTGACCAGAGTGGAGGGCATGAGGCTGGGTTCATCAGCAGTGAAATCCACTCTCCCAGAATAGGTGTTCTTTCCTGGGCTGGCAGTGACTTTTGAACACATGAATACAGGCCCAAATCAGTTCCTTTCTGGCCCCTGCTTGTAAAGGTTGAGATTTCCATACACACACACACACCCATCATCTTCCTCAAGGAGCCCAGGAGCACCTGGAAACTTGGAGAGACCAGGCCGTGCTCTAAGATGATCCCTGCAGGGCAGCCCATGCCTGTAATCCCAGCACTCTGGGAGGCTGAGGTAGGAGGATCACAAATTCAAGTCCAGCCTGGGCAATTAGCAACCTAGTGAGACCCTGTCTCAAAATAAAAAATAAAAAAGAACTGGGGAGGTACAGGTCAATGCAAAGACCCTGAGTTCAGTCCCAAGTGCCCCTTCTGCCAAAATACAAGAAATGTAGTAGCAAGGGAGGGTACCTGGGCATCGACCCTGACCTCCCCTAAGACGTGGCAGCCCATTTGTTATCCACGCTTCCTCTAACAAACACACAGAGACCAGCTCATTCATGCTGTCTCTAGGTGCTTAGAGAGAGGGCTGGCCATCCTTCCTGATTTCTATGCTTGGGGTAGGGAGGCGGGAGCCTAAAGACAAAAATGCAGAAAGGGAAATCCAGGGACCAAGCCCCCCCAAAGACAGCAAAGACTCTTCAAGTGCCCACATTTTAGTGCCTCCTGACTAAAATTCACTGGCTAATCCATAGGAATGCAAATTGCCAATGTGGTCACCTCGCATTTAATGAATGGTTTAGTGTTCACTCTGAGATGTTACTTGTTTGATATTCAGTGCCAAAAGGATGAGCAATCCTTCAAGATCTGTGCCAGGTGGCCCTGACTAGCTTGGTCAAATCAGTGCAGGGCAGTGAGGCCTTCCACTCTGAGGTGCAGGCGTGACAGTGATCTTTCTCCCCCCCCCCCAGTACACACGCTCTCTCAGCCTGTTGCCTAGAGACTGAACACTGGCCTGGTGCTTACCCTTTTCATGCGCCACAAGCAGGAGCTCTGGAAACTGGGGCCTCCAGGAAATATGCCTGGGGCCAGGGCGAAGGGGGAAGCAGGCAGGACATTTCCTCCCAGGCATGCAAGCCCAGTGCCCACTGCCCTCCCTCTCCTCCCCAGGTCTGAAAGGCCCCAGCAGGCTGGAAGTGAAGGACTCCCACAGGGAACAAGGCCCCCTTTGAAAGTCTGTGTTTACCCCAGCTGCCTGTGGCCAGGGGTTGCCATGGCCACCGTCCACTTTTGCCAGTCAAGCCTAGGCAGACCCAGCCAGAGCCCAGCACCCAGACACCCCACCTTGGGATGGCCCTATGGGGGCCCTAGTGACCCCAAAACACCAGTCCTTGGGCTGCACTGCTGCTGGAAATGCTGCACCACCACCCCCTCAGGCTGAAAGCATAACTCTGGAGGAAATGAAAGATAATTAAGGCTCCTCCTGGAGGACAGGGACCACCACCCTCCAGGCCCCTGAGAGCAGGACTGAGCAGCTTGAGTAGCTTCTCTGGGGAAGGGACACTGGCCAGGTCCACACCCGTGTTTCCTGGGATCTGCCCTGCCTCCCGGGCCAGCGACTGGCCCTGGCAGGGCTGCTAATGGAAATGACTTATTTATGTAATTTATCCTCACTGTGTCCTAAGCCCAGCAGAATGGGAGGGAGTGAAGGGAGGGGCTCTTCTCTTCCAGGCCTCAACCTGAACCTGGCAGCCCACAGGAAACTGCGGGGACCTCACAGCCCAAGGACAAAGGCAGCGAGTGCCAGGCCTGGCACTGTGAGCTCTGTGGGGCTCCTGAGTACAGCAGCACCCCTGGAGGGACAGAGGCCCTCCCTTCCCCCATGGGCCAGCTCCTGGAGAAGGCTGAGGGGAGCCAGCCAAAGCTCTGAATAATTCAGCCCTCACAAGGCTCTGTGGTCACAATGGCTTCTTCTTTTTTTTTTTTTTTTTTTTTTCCAATCTGAGCTCTGCAGTTTCAGGATGAGAAGCACTGAATCCCAAACCTGAGATCAGCTTGTAACACCAGCATCCAGGATTCTGTGGAGTCATCCTTGAGGTCCAGGTGTCCCGAGACCCCAGCTAAGTAGCAGGAAAGCAGAGAAAGGGAAGAGTACAGAGGAGGGGTCCTCTTCTGCTGCTCTGGGGCTGGATCCACAGGAAGATCTGAGCCGCTGCCTGGGTGAGGCTGGACCGTGTTAGGATTTTCGGCGCGGTAAAAGCAAAACATGAGATAAAAGAGACCTTTATTCCCAAGGACATGGAGGGAAGTCCACGACCACAGACAGCCTGGCCTTCTCTAACCCGCCCCGTGCGGGTTAGGGTACTCACATAACCTCTGACCTGGGTGGCCCCAGGGCGGGGACAGGTAATGTACAGGTTACTGATTGGGGGTACTTTTGTGCCACTGGGAAAGGTGACTACAGTTTGGTCCCGCCCCTTGCTCTTGCCTCCCACCACAGCTTTCCAGGGCACATCTCTTTCAGACCGCAGTTTTCCCCTCCCTCCTGGCTCCTCTTGCAGCTTCTTTACCCTCTTTTCCTGTACGGCATCCCACTGTCTGCATGACAGACCTCACTGCACCTGACCACGGGTCCCTGGAGCTGGCCTGGCCTTGGCTTCTATCCATAATAGTTATTATTCTACTATAGTCCTCATAATACCCATAAGAGGTAGGTGAGGAGACAGACTCAGAAAGGTTACGAAACCTGCTCAGGTCACACAGCTAGCAAGTGAAGAATAAGGATACAAATGAGGCTACTTTCTGGGCATGGTGGCACATGCTTGTCATCTCAGTACTCAAGAGGCTGAGGCAGGAGGATCACCATGAATTCAGGGCCAACCTGGGCTACGTAGCCAGACCCTGACTCAGAAAAACCAACCAAACAAACAAACAAAAACAAATGGAGCTGTCTGATTCCAGACTCCCTGTCTGCACCCCCAGCTATGTGGACATATGCTGCATTCGCAGCCTCCAAAGAGCACAACTGAGCCCCAGCAAGGTAAGGCGACCTGCTCACAGGCACACGGCCAGTTGGGGCAGTGTGAGGACAAGGACTGAAGTGCTAACTGCAGACTAATACCCTTTCCACATCACACGGTTTCAACTGCTTAAGCACCAGTATTTATGCAGTTAGAGAGGCCCCTTTACATTCTCTTTTAACAACGTTATGATCAAATGGCCTGTAAACCTGCCTTAACCCTGGCAATGGCCTAGCTGCCTGAGCAGCTCCTTCCAGCCCCAGGGCATGACCTCCCAGCAAACAGCTCCCCTGCCTCCACCAAGGCTTTTCGGTCCTCTCCTATAGCAGTATAATCCCTCCCGCCCCTTTGCAGTGCAATCCCGATTCCTAATGAGAGACTCACACCAGCACACCAGCTCACACTGCAGCGCTGTTACAACCATTACCCAACCAATCCGACAACCCTTGGACAGACTCATTTCTGAGGTTTCTGCCCTGCTCATCCTTTCCATGAGCACTTCCTCCACCCCCAATTACCAGTGGAAGGCCCCCATGCCTTGGTGGTACTGTATGATCACATCTTAGTCACAGATGACTGGATCAGCAGTAGACAGCTAACCCAAAAGAGCCAATCAGAGTCCCTCCCCAGAAAGTCAAATTAAGGTTCAGACACTATCTACTGGTTACTAGAAAGAGGAAGACAGATACAGTTGGGGGCCGAGGACTCACGGGTGTTAGCCTGCAGTTAGCACTTTGGTCCTGACACGTGGCCACAAAAGTAGCAGCATCCCGTGGGTGTCCTAGGCAGAGGTGCAGGGAACCGCTGCCCTGGCTCCAGGTACTAGGGGAGCCAGCTGTATTTCCTGGCCCTGAGTCTTCAATTTTCCTGTGGCTTCAAGTAGCTCAATTCGGTTTCTGTTCCTCGAACTTGGGTAGTCTGAATCGAGATGGACTGGTCTTAGTACCCTCTTTGCATAGATGAGGGAAGAGGCTCCAGAGGTGAAGTGAATAAATGCTCATCTCATAACTAGCAATGTTATTACACAGGGTTAAAAAACTTGACCAAGCTAAGCAGGATGGAGCACACCTATATATCTAGAATCCTGGGAGGCTGAGGCAGGAGGATCACTAGTTGAAGACCAGCTTGGCCAACTTAGCAATTTATGGAAACTCTGTTCAAAAAAAAAAATTTTTTTTTTTGGTCTTTTTGAGACAGGGGTTCACTATGCAAGCTGGTCTTGGACTTACTTTGTTAGCCTAGGTTGCCCTCAAACATGCAGCAATCCTCCTGCCTCAGCCTCTTGAGTGCCCTGTCTCAAAAAGAAAGAGAAAGAAAGAAAGAAAGAAAGAGAAAAAAGAAAGAAAGAAAGAAAGAAAGAAAGAGAAAGAAGAAAGAAAGAAAGAAAGAAAGAAAGAAAGAAAGAAAGAGGCTGGGGATTTAGCTCAGTGGCTTAAGTGCCTGCCTGGCAAGTGCGAAGTCATGAGTTCAATCCCCAGTACCGCAAAAAAAAAAAAAAAACCAAAAAAGGAAAGAAAGAAGGAAAGGCTGGGGATCTGGGGATATAGCTCAGTGTGAGGCTGTAGGTTCAACTCCCAATACTGAAAGAAAAGACTCTCCTTCAGTGGT